>JAVKPL010001305.1:0-16391 GCA_032173675.1 Gastrolobium villosum | reverse complement strand
AATAATGTCAGCTATTCTTCAAAGCCAATAAATTGAGATCTTCAAGACGTAAGATACGTGATATTAGATCAAATTACTACATGTATTCTGTTCCATAGTTGGCAGACAACGAATGCATCTCTTGCAGTTGCAGTTACGCTGCTGCGCTCCATGTCACGTGCAACACAGAGGTGGTGTGGTGCATCTACACAAAGCACCCACCAACCAAAGTAGTAGATTATGTTTCTGGCGTAAGTTTGTGCCACTGCCATTTTAGTACAGCCTTATACGCATAGAAAACCGTGCTCGTATTCAACAATTGCATACACTACGCCACTTTCTTTACACGATGGATGGCCTGATGCTTTCTCCTCCCAGTTGCCAACTGGGCCTCAGCACAATTTAATTTCCTGAACCAAGTGCCCCATCCATCCGTTTCTGTTCCCCATCCAGGATAATGTTGTATTCTATGTACTACCGATACTAACATGGGACACGTGATACGATATGATACGACATGACATCCCGATACGTTAATTCTAAAAAATATAAAATTATGACACGTTAGGACACGTTTTGATATTAAATAATATTTTTAATGTATGTAGTGTATATTATATTTAATATTCAATTATTTAACAAAAAAATGAAACTAAACTTATAATATTCATCAATTTTACAAAGAAATATAAAATATCCCAAATATTTATATTAAACTCAATAAAATGGTAATCGTAATCCAACGAATCTAATAATTGGAACTAAAAACTCAATGCAACGCAATTTTTGAACTTTTTTATGAATTTCTATAACGCGTGTTAGAGTGTGGGAGTGTCGGAGAGTGCCGGGAAATGTTGGATGCGACACGTCATGATTTTTGAAGTGTCGGTGCTTCATAGGTTGTATTCATATCAAATAAAATAGTGTTGAATACGAGGATCGATGGATTAACAAAGATTAACGATAAAAAAAAGGTTATAAGTGAAAGGGAAAAATATTTCTGCAGTTAATGCAGATAAGTTATCTGCATTTACTCCCAAAACGATGTTGTTTTGGTATTGAAATTTTAAAAAATTATAAATATAAAGACTATTATAACCCTGAAATAAATTAAAATTATAAAAACATTATGTTTTCATCCCAAAACGACGTCGTATTGAGCGTACTGCAGATAACTTATCTGCATTGACTGCAGAAAAAACAAACCCTGAGTGAAAAGTGGTCATAAGAATAACACTTAATTTTTTTTTTCAATAACTTATACAATACTGTAAACAATTAATATATGTTCAAATATTCTAGAAGACTATTTGTTTTCTAGATGCGAGATACATGTATAAACTATTTTTCCTGTCTTAATTATAGAATATCCTAAAGCAAAAGTTGCTTAAAATTGGGAGAAAAATGTTCTACTTATTTCAAGATAAAATTTGATATACTGGAGTCTTTTTACTTCTTTAAGATTTAATGTAGTGGTGTAGAAATCTACAATATTTATGACACGAAAGGAATAAAATGATTCTTATGCTTGTTACAGAAATGCCAACAATAAAAAAGCCATTTAAAATCTCAAAGCTAACAAATGAAAGTAATCGGGGCCCTTCTTTGTTAAAACTTAAATAGAATTGTTGATGTGGGTATCTCGTCCAATGAATGAGGAAGAAGTGGTGTATGTACCGTGGTAACTGGTAAGAAATCATAATTGTCGCTTTGTATTTTCGCTCAATCAATGGAAGCTTAACTTGTTTGTTTAGCAATGTACATAGGATTTGGATATTTTTAAGATAACATTTTTCTATTTTAAAGATGGGAGGGGTTATATTTACCAGTTACCACCCAAATAGTTTATAAACTCTTACAATCATATTTCATATTTTTACAGTTAATTTTTACCCATCAACGATGTTATTTATTGTGAATTAATAATTAATTAATAAATTTGATTTGTGAAAATTTTAAATATTGATTGACGAAAAAATCAACGGTTAGATTATGATAGTAAGAAGTTGTAAAAAATAAATAAATTATAATTATAACATTTCCATTTAAAGATAAGGATTATATAAGACAACTTGTAGTTGACTTGAGGGTGAAGAAAGAAAGGAAGAAGAGATTTTTTCGAATTGTTGATTATAATAAAACTGTCAAACCGATAAATAAACCGTCAAAACAGTGACACGTAACACATTGCACGTGCGAGTGAGTCACCATTACCAATGTTCCTCTTTAAAAACTCCTAACTCGAAGGGGCAGACACAAAAAGCGGGAACTGATAAACATTGATTAAACAAGCATGCATTCCACCTCTACCCTCCGCCGTTAACCACCACTTGCTGTCACCGAAACAACCTACTCAAAGGAAAAAAAAAAACACTGCATCGAGATCCGTTTATGTTGCACCATATCTTATGCTATATAGTTAGTTATTCCCCCAAAACACAACACCACCAATAACAGAAAGTTCAGTGTACTCGTGTGTGTGTTTATGTGTCAGATCAGAGAGAAAGAAAGAAATCATTTCTATAAAAGTTTAAGTTTTTGTCCTTGAGAATTTCACTTATATATAGTGGTTCCTCTGCTTTTGTGGTTGAGTCTTCATTGTTTTTTAAATTTTAAAGGTGATGGAACAAAAAAGCTTTCTGATATCGGCGGTGAGTGTTGGGGTGGGAGTGGGAGTGGGGATAGGATTGGCTTCAGGACAAAGCGTTGGGAAATGGGGAGCAAATAATCGTTCATCAAACACCATTAATGCTGAGAAGATGGAGCAGGAAATGCTGAGACAAGTTATTGATGGAAGAGAAAGCAACATCACTTTTGATAAATTCCCTTATTACCTCAGGCATAACTTGTTTCCTCTTTCTTCTATTAATTTCCATTTGCTTTATGGCAGTAAACTAGCATGGTTGAATTTTTTACTTAATCTAGTATATGGTGGTGATATATATCATATATGTCACATATAATTTGTTAATAAATTGGAGCTTTCATCTAACGAATGTGTGTTAGTGACAATAGTTGAAAGAGAACTTGATTTGACCAAATATCTGAAGCGGTTACTATATTTAATTAATTCAATCTATGTTCTGATATGAAGGGCCGGCTTGGCTCAGCGGTAAGCTTGCTTGCCGTGGTGTGTCAGGTCACGGGTTCGAATTAGTCTCTATGCAAAAAGTAGTGGGAAGACTGCCTAGAGTATTCCCTTTCCCAGACACTCACGAATTGGGTATTTGAATTGGGTCGGCCCTTTATGTTATGATATAACCCTTCCCCTATCCTTTATGTGATAACAGTGAGCAGACACGGGTTGTGCTGACAAGTGCTGCTTATGTCCATTTGAAGCATGCTGAGGTTTCTAAATATACACGTAATCTTGCTCCTGCAAGCCAGACTATTCTGCTTTCAGGGCCAGCAGGTTAGTTTCTTAGAATCTTCTGTTTTCTGAGAAGGGATTGATATGCTTTGATGTTTCTACTGTCACCATCATATAGCTAACTAACATCTCACCCTAACCCCCTTTTCATGTCTTAAAGAACTTTACCAACAGATGCTTGCCAAGGCTTTAGCTCATTACTTTGAGGCGAAGTTGCTTCTGTTAGATTTAACTGACTTTTCATTGAAGGTGTGTAAAAAGTTTTGAGTCATATGTGACTAAATTTCTGCTTTCTCATGTTACTATGTACATAATGGTTGGTCTTTCATTTGTGCAGATTCAGAGTAGATATGGTTCTGCCAACAAAGAATCTGTAAGATATTCATTTCCTGGATTATCTTTTTATTGTTTTCACTTGTGTATTCTGTTAAGAGTCTTTTTACAGAATACTGCTGATTGAAATCATAGATAATATGCTGTTCTTTCTTGACCTAATTTTTGGCTGTTGTGCCTTCTTTTCCTTTGTTTCTTATTGTAGTCTTTCAAAAGATCCACTTCAGAGTCAACTTTGGAGCGGCTATCTGAACTGTTTGGGTCATTTTCAATCTTTCCACAGAGGGAGCAACCTAAAGGTACAGCAGATTTATTAACATCTTCTGACCCATGGCAAAGAGCTAGATTCACAATCAACCCAAAGCTTTGTCAATCTTTAATACAAGGTTTTGCAGCCTTGTTTTGGTTTGAAGAACAGGTTTTGCTTTTTCTGTGGAGAAAAATAATAACAATTATAGCTTTTAATTGATTAAGACATCCTGCGGACGGTTAGATAGGGTATGGTTATGCAAATAGCTTTAACTGTTTTTTGTTTCATGTTTGCTAAGTAGGATAGCTTGTGGTTAATTCTCTTGAACTTCTGTCGTTTTGAAACATTAACAATCTAAACGCTAGTCTGTAATTGGCAATTTATTAAAAGGGAAGGCCAATAAAAACCACATCACTGACCAGGAGCATTATTTTGCAGGCAAAATGCACAGGCAAAGCAGTGGACTGGACCTCCAATCAATGTAATAAGTAGAGTAGATGAACTATGTTATAATTGTGAGAACAACAACTTTCGTGCTAGTTTAGTTAATACTATTGCTGAGCACTTGCCTTTCGGTTTGCAGGGGGGCTGAAGCATCTTGTAATCCTCCAAAGCTCCGTAGGAATGCTGCTTCCACTTCAAACATCAGTGGCCTTGCTTTGCAAAGCAATCCTTCAAATTCAGGTTTCTTGAAGAAATTATGTAAATAATATTGATGATGACTATTGATTTTATTCACTTACTTGTTACAATCTGCTGGAGATTTAATTTTGAGTAAGGCTGTATATAAGGATTGCTTTTACCTTACCCTCGTTAGTCGGGGTTTAATTGAAAGTGATTGTTTTAGAGATCTAATCAAGGAATGCTACAAATGCCAGAAGCATCAATTTGAGAAAAAGACGAAAATAAAGAGGGATATATTCCATCATGTTCTCTTGAATAGGCAACAAAACCATACCCGTATTGCTTGGTTAATTTATACATAATTTATAATTCCAAGTGATGCTTTCTAATTTGGAGTTAATATCTGCATCATTTATAAAACTGGTACTGAGCATTAGATACAAAATCTTCTAGAGTGGCAACTAGTACAATGCACAGTTAAGACATTTTCATATTCGTTCTGAGACGAAACTGTCAAATTTATCATTTGACCATTGTTCTCTCTCTCTTATGTGATTTCTTATGTCCTTTAATCTCCCTTCAGCTCCTCTGAAGCGCACAACCAGCTGGTCTTTTGACGAAAAGCTTCTTATACAGTCTCTTTACAAGGTAATGTTACTTTTGATTATATAGAGATTTCAGTATCGGAGCATTACCATGTTTTTTATGGAACTAAACAAGGCTAGATCATATCCTACACAAAGACATTGATTTGATAAGTGGGATTTTTACCTGCAGGTTCTGGTTTTTGTGTCAAAAACCCATCCCATTGTGCTATATCTGCGGGATGTTGATAAGTTGTTATATAGATCACAAAGGATATATAACTTGTTCCAGAATATGTTAAAGAAATTATCTGGACCAATTTTGATTCTTGGCTCACGAGTCTTAGATTCTGGAAATGACTACGAAGAGGTGGATGAGAGACTTACTTTGCTCTTCCCATACAACATAGAAATCAGGCCTCCAGAAGACGAATCACATCTTGTCAGCTGGAAGTCTCAATTGGAAGAGGATATGAAGAAGGTACAAGTTCAGGATAACAAGAACCATATCACGGAAGTGCTTGCAGCCAATGATCTTGATTGTGATGACCTGGATTGCATCTGTGTGGAAGACACAATGGTTCTCAGTAACTACATAGAAGAGATTATTGTGTCAGCAATATCTTATCATTTGATGAAAAACAAAGACCTTGAATACAGAAATGGGAAACTCGTTATTTCTTGTAAAAGGTGAGTAACACTTGCAACCTATATTGCATGAACTATATTAATTTTATGTACTTACTTTGTTGTTTATGAAACAGTTTGTCCCATGCATTGGATATATTCCACAAGGGGAAAGTCAGTGGAAGTGATACATCAAAATTGGAAGACCAAGCCGTAAAATCTGAGGTTTGCTCTACATTTCATTTTGTACATTAAGTTGAGAAAAATACCCAACAGGTAATAATATGCTTTTAATGTTCTCTCTCTTGTCATCCGACATATAGATGCAAGGAAAGGAAGGAACAGTTATGAAATCAGAAGCGAAGTCTGAAAATGCTGCTCCTGTAAAAACGGTTGAAGCGGAAGTATCAACTTCAGTGAGAAAGGCAGACGGTGAAAATTCAGTTCCTACATCCAAAGCTGCTGTAAGGCTTTGTTTTGAATCAAAATTTTATTTTTAATAATGTTACAAGTATACCTGTAAGAGGATTATTCAGACATAGATATCTCTCCATCTTGAGCCTCATCTCCAAGCTTAATGGTGGACTAGATAGGTATTGGTGTTGACTTCATATCTTAGCATTTAGGAACACCCCTTTCTATTCTGTTGACTCTCACTTTTTTGTCTGTAGTGTTAACTTCACTTTCAAACATTTACTGTCCATTATTCTCTTGCAGGAAGTTCCTCCTGATAATGAGTTTGAGAAGCGAATAAGGCCTGAGGTAATACCAGCAAATGAGATTAATGTTTCATTCTCTGATATTGGTGCCTTAGATGAGACCAAAGAATCCCTTCAAGAACTAGTAATGCTTCCTCTTCGAAGGCCAGACCTTTTCACCGGAGGCCTTCTAAAGCCTTGTAGAGGAATATTGCTATTTGGACCTCCAGGCACTGGGAAGACAATGCTGGCAAAGGCCATTGCAAAGGAGGCTGGAGCAAGTTTCATCAATGTATCCATGTCTACCATCACTTCTAAATGGTTTGGTGAAGATGAGAAGAATGTTCGTGCTTTATTCACACTTGCAGCCAAGGTCTCCCCAACTATTATATTTGTGGATGAGGTTGATAGCATGCTTGGGCAGCGAACCAGAGTTGGGGAGCATGAAGCCATGCGGAAAATAAAGAATGAATTCATGACCCACTGGGATGGACTTCTGACCAAACCCGGGGAGCGCATCCTTGTTCTTGCTGCAACCAATAGGCCATTTGACCTCGATGAAGCCATTATTAGGCGATTTGAAAGGAGGTAGGCACCTCTACTAGTTCTTGACTTACTCCATTATAATGCCACTAAATTTCTACTTTCTCCATGTATTTGAATTTATGTTGAGGGAGGGGAAAACAGATAAGTTGGCAATACAAAAGGCAATGATGTCAAATTGTAAAGAACTTTGGGATACAACACCCCAAAAGCTAGCTCAGAGGGTGGGAGTGCCCAAGGCCTTATAAACCCCACATTAGTTGTTCATCCAACCAATGTGGGACTATATATCTCAACACGCCCCCTCACACGAGGGTCCATTGGGCTTGAAGAGTGGATGATGCAACAGGCCCAACCTACTTGTGCTAAGAGAGTCCACAAGAGAAAGTGGGGGACGGCGAGGCTCTGATACCATGTAAAGAACCTTGGGATATACCACCCCAAAAGCTAGCTCATAGGCCGAGAGTGCCCAAGGCCTTATAAACCCCACATTAGTTGTTCATCGTACCAATGTGGGACTATATATCTCAACACAAATATAGCTCTATCTATCATATATGTGTATGACAATCTGAATACCCCAAAATCGAGTATTGGTTTGATTATTTTGAATCTGTTTTAATGCAGAATTATGGTAGGACTACCATCTGTGGAGAACAGGGAAAAGATATTGAGAACTCTTTTGTCAAAAGAAAAGGTGGACAATGAACTTGATTTTAAGGAACTCGCAACTATGACAGAAGGATATACTGGAAGTGATCTAAAGGTTTCTACTATTTTCTGATATTGTTCACAATGGACATTGACTATCGTGATACCAGTGCTTTTGTTATATTTGGGCTTCTGAGTATACCATTTATTCACTGTCACAAACTGTTAAATGCAGAACTTGTGCACAACTGCTGCTTATCGACCTGTTAGAGAGCTAATTCAGCAAGAGAGACTAAAGAATCTGGTAACTGTATAATTTTTTTTTTAATATCTTGTGCAATCCTGATTATGAGTTCTTCATGTTGACCTGTGAATGCTGCCTTTTTATAATTTTTTTGGCAGGATAAAAAGCAGAAAGCTGCCAAGGGACAGAATAAAGATGTCCAAGGAGAACAATGTACGGTAGAAAATGCACAAGATGCTCTGGATGCAGAAAAGGAAGTTAAACAGGAAAGAGTTATCACCCTTAGGCCGTTGAATATGCAGGATGTCAAAGAGGCCAAGAATCAGGTAACACCACGCTAAACAGTAAATAAAGGAGTACTTTATTTTTTTAGACTTCCAGTAGGATTCGTGTTCTTCATTCACATTTATGGATTTACCATAATGTACCTTTGAACTTCCTCATCTATATGCTTGGATTCTTTTGTTTATGGAAATTGGAAAGCATAACTGATATGTAGCCCAAGTTGTGGAGTTAATCAAGTGATATGATAAGATTGGCTTTTTTTTATGGGTTTTCGTTTTGTCCTTTAATATGACACAACAAAGTTTCTTACACACACAATATTTTGTGGGGCCCACACTTTTTAAAACAAAAAATAAATAAAAATTGAGGCACGCAAAACGAATCTCTATAACGTTACAGAATCACTTTTCCTACAACATAACTCTTATAAAACCCTTTTTTTATTGCTGTAGAATGTCTAGTTTTGTTGTGTTCTTAATGTATAATGTTTTATCTGACCTAGTTCTTGCTTGGAACCTGCCAGGTTGCTGCAAGTTTTTCAGCTGAGGGGGCCGGAATGAGCGAGTTGAAGCAGTGGAACGAGTTGTATGGAGAAGGGGGTTCAAGGAAGCAACAGCAATTGTCTTACTTCCTATAAAAATTACTGAAGAATAGAAGAAAGAAATCTCCTAGTGTGGGAAACATTTTCCACTGAACAAAACACCCATCAAGCAATCAAGAGTTTGTTAGTGATATATTTTCCCAGAAGAATATTTTGCTGCTTCATTACCTTTACCTTGGGAATTAAGCTCTCTACCTTTTTAGTATTTTGCCCGTAGGCCATGAATACTACTATTTGTAAGTGTCACTTATGTACAAAATGGTGTTTTCACAGTTTTCTGTCGATCATTAGAAGCAGAAAGTGGCGTCATTGATTAGCAGCATTATATATGTTGTTTGTTAAACCTGTAATGTATCATAGAAATAAAGAGATGCGTTGTGATTCAATGTCCACACGTTCGATCATGATGATGGGAAGTACCTATTATTTTAGACTGCATAAAATATAACGTTTATAGAGCAATTTATGTAACTTCCAATTGAAAGTACAAAAAAAGAAATGCGGATTATGTTTTGAAGTTTCACGAAGTAGTAGTTTCGAAATTGATAATTTTTTTAGGTGCCAGGCTATAATTCTTTCTTTTTTTTCAAAAAAGAAAGAAAAAAAAGAAACTGAAACACTATAAAGTGAAATTTTCGCGGGTAGGGCATTTTGACCATTGAAGTACAAATTCTCAAAATAAAAAATAAAATAAAATTGCAATTCAGTGTAGTTTGAATTTTTTTTACCGATTTGCTAACATGTTTTACATGTGGTGTTCTCCTAACAAACACTAAAAAATAAAAATAAAATAACAGGTGTTGGCCCGTGACAATAGTATAACTACGTGAATTATGATAAGATTTTTTACATATTTAGAGTTTTGATAATGTGAATGGAATGAACATCTATCAACAAATAAAGAATTAGAAGATTTGGAGAATGTCTCGGGGAAGATTTCTAAACAAAAAATATATGTTAAGTGGGGAAGGGAATAGATGTTTAGAGACTATTCTTCCTATGTTTAGAGACCGCCTATGACCACAAAGATTTGGAAAAACTCTTTATTTAAGCCTCACTCTCCCCTTTTTTATAAATAAAAAAAATCAGAACCTTCTTAGCTGGTTGAAAAGAAACATTGGTTATTTTGATGGAAGAATTTCGGATCAGAGAGATTACTTCTTCATTACTTGGTTTTTCTGGCTATGACAGACAAAGAAATTCAAGAGAGTGACTCAACAAACTTTCTTGCAAAGACACTACAATTTCCCACATTTCTTTTAGTACTTCAACACTAACAGATTTACATGCTTCAACATCCTTTTATGTTCCTGCCAAATGATGTTTCAACCGATAAATCCCTCCGGTTACAATCTTGTTACAAAACTTATATTGTATTTTTCTACCACTTGCATCAAGTGGTATACCAAGCTGCCATCCCATGTCACTTCTATTTCCAGCTGCACTCCTATGTGATATAGTTCCTATACTGGTGGGAGCAAGTGTCTGAGACTCTTGAGCACTATTACCATAAGAAGCACCATAACTTGAGGCCATACTCGACGCTGATTTTTGAACAAAATAATGGGCAAACAAAAATAAAACAGAACAAGGCTCGAAGCACCAAAATATTCAGCAGGTAGAGTCTGGTTACTGGGAATTAAATGGGAATGAACAGAGCACGTATAAATTCTGGTTACTTGTAATGGGTGATAACAATAATAGTTAATTCTCATCCAATGAAAGTAGCTATTCATATAAGCATGCACCTATAGAACCTAGTGTTACCTATGTATGATCCACATGTCTATCCAGAATGGTTTCGATATTTTAGTCTTATTACCAAGGTGGTGCTCTTTGGGTTACATACTATAATATATCTCTAGGCAAGTTTATTGGTCATATTAAATTGTTCACTTTAGATTTGGGAGAGCCGGCCCCTAAAGGGTCCGACAGTGCTCGATGGGGATTAGTTTCGATTACGGCGGGAGGATATCTTTGAATTTATTCAAAAAAAAAAATTGTTCACTTTACACTAGGAACCTTGGTGACATGCTTCATTCAAATAGAAATCACAAAGTAGTTCCTAACACATGCTTCAGATCTTGAAACTCCAAATTAATATTTTAATAGACGCTTTTTCTGCATCCTTCATCTTTCAAATCTGAATCAAGCATTAACACAAATACTTTGCATGCAAATTGTATAGTACAAAGTAAAGAATGTTATCTTCTCAACTGCACAGCCATAACCAACCGATTTACAAACACTTTGAACGTAAAATTCTTTTTAATTTATTTTAAATTTAGAAACTAGTTTGAATCCAGAAAATAGCCTCTTTGCATCAGTAATACCACGTACAAGAATTTTTTCCACCCCACACAAACTAAATAAGTAAATTGAAGCAAGTTATGGAACCCAACCTTCAAGGAGAAGAAGATGGCACATAGCAGCAGCAATGCAGCACCCACGCACAATAAACTTGCAGTTGTAGACTTGCAGCAACAAGATAGGGTTTTCAAAATGGGATTTTTTTTTTAAATTGTACGGGGGGACGGCGGCCCTCCATTGGGTCCACCCCTGCGCACAACTAGTCATTGTGGAATACACTTTCAGGTAGGGGCACTAAATGAAACAACACATTCGACCTTTATAGTTCTTTATTTTTTTAATAATTCATTATATGAAATTATGAGTTTGCTAAAAAGGGAAAAACACATGAGAAAAACCGAGAAATTGATGAACCATAAGCACGGCATATGACACCATGATTGAGACCTTTTTTTCATTTTGAAAATCTTGCTTCTCACCTTTTAATTACAAAAAATGGTAAAGCCATCTATCAAAGTATCAACTCGCTCCAAAGTGTATTCAGTAATATCTATTTATAGCTATGTTTATAATGTATTGAGACGTAATATACTACCACAGTTTACATTTTCTAGAAAATGAAGATAAAACGCAAACAATTCATTCACGTACATCATAAATGCCTAAATTTAAAACTCAGTAATTTGCTCACCAAAATTCTGATCTTAAAATCCTAACCGATTTTCTCTAGTTATCTAGATAAGGAATCAAAGAATTATGACCAGAATAGAATAAAGAAGATATCAAAAGAAAATGAACTTGCGAGAATTCACATATTCAATTTTAAGATAGAAACTTTAATACTTATTTAATGTCATTGATCACAATTGCCTTGCTGCTCAATCCACTGACTAAATATCGTGTCATTATCAAAGGGGTTTTCACAAATGGTAGTAAAATCGGACCTCTCTCTTAGAGTGGCAAAGCGGGGGACTCATTCTGCCCCATTTTTATAGTGAACTGAGAAAGTCAACTTACCTTTATTTTCTCTTTCCTTTTCTTCGTTTTTTATTATTTGCAAAGAATAAAATTCTTTCTCATTCTGTTCTGAGGGAGTCTAATCTCAGTGACCCATTTTCCCTAGTGCCTCTGTCTCACTCCCCTCTAGAGATTTTTCTTGCAAAGATTCATGAAAAAACTCGTTTATGCAGAGTTCATAGATGGATTTGCCAAGAAAGTGAGAACAGAGGACCCATTCCCTCTACTTTCGTGGAAGAATTTTTGCAAGATGTCTCTTTAGTGGAAGTACACAGAGGACCCCAAAGGCTCAAACCCCAAAGGGCTCTGAGTAATCAAACACAGGGTTTAGGTTAGAAATAGTGTCATTTGTTGGTAGCCAATAAGAGAAAATTGAGTCCAAGGTGTTTGTCCCACTTGACAAATGAGCTTTGATAAAAAGGATCCAATATCAAACATCATCTTGCATTCCCTCCAGAATTTTGGAAAAACCTTTTAAATGGGGAAGACTTTTACAAAGTGATATAGGAAAATGGGCATTGAATATAAATTGGTCCCCTTTCCTACCTAAAGGAAAGAAAACAATTTAACAATGTTTCAGATACGAGAAAAATGATATAAATTATGAAGTAAGTCTATCTTTAACAAAAAAAAATTATGAAGGAAGTGAAATAATTATTGTACCTTCAGAACAAGGTGATCCCGAAAAAAGAAAATGGATTGGGTTAGGTTAGATTAGGTTAGGTGTAATGTAAAGCAGACTTGGCAAGACGAGCTTAGTAGGTTAACGAGTTGAAAACTCAGCCCTCCCCACTCTGTTTAGTGGGCAGCGTTAGCTGGTCCGTCGGGTCGATCTCATTTTTATAATGACCCTAACCTAATTAAATGCTGAATTACATTGTGATATTTAATTAATAAAATTAATTGAGAGGCTTAATACAAAGGTTAGATTAAATATTAATTCTACACATTGTAGATAAAATAAGAAAGCTTAGTTCAATCAATGTGAGCCTAAGTGAGTGTTTTGGGGCAAAAATGGTTGTAGGAAAATTACCCTGAATGTAAAAATAAAGTTAGAAATATGATGGTAAAAATAGTTTAGACTAATAGGTAAAGTTTGAAAGAGAATGGAAGTAACTACATAGTTTATACCCAACGAGGTGATACAGCTCATTCAAACTCCTTTCCTTCCTTATTTTCTCTCATTTCCTCGACATTATCTCCTACGTCTTCTTCCCATCGACAGAGAGCAAGAATCCATTGTTGAAAAACTTGATTTCCAAATTTGCTATTTCTCAATCAAATAACTTGATTCTTGAATCAAAGTTGCTTAGAATCTCCATACAAACGTAACCCCTATTTCAAATATCCTTGAAAGTGTGTGTTGCTTAGAATCTCCATACAAACGTAACCCCTGTTTCAAATATCCTTGAAAGTGTGTGTGTGTGTGTGTGTGTGTGTGTGTGTGTGTGTGTGTGTGTAAATAGCACAATGAAAGGGAAAGTGGTGACCCATTATTGATTGAGTCTCTTGAAGCGGTCCATTGCTTGAAGTGAGGCTTCGAATTTCTTCCTTGGGTGATTTCTAGGTGAGTTGGTGTTAAAAAATCCTAGTTTCCTTTGAGTTTTGTGGAAGATTAATTTCTAGGTTTTACTATGAAAATGAGTCTTTGAATGAGGTAGTTAGAGCTTGATTGAGGCTTAGGCCAAATTAAGAAAAGTGTTGAGATGATGATTTTAATGGTGAAAATATATTTGAAAAATCATTTTACCCATCTTCATCAAATTTTGAAAATTAGGCCTATATATTGTGAATTCTTGCATTTCAAGTAATGTGACTTGGATTTTTTATATTAATTGTGTTCATGGTGCTTCTAGGTTGGAGGAAAGTGGACCTATCCTGATCGATCAAGCATTGGAGGAGCCAATGGAGCTTGATATTGACTTGAGATATTTCAAGTGAAGGTGAGTTCATGACCATATGAGTGGTGTATGGATTCCCTTGTGTTGTTGATTGTGAATATATATATATATATATATATATATATATATATATATATATATATATATATTGATATTCATACAGTTGCAATTGAAGGTGTGTTGATCTTGATTGCAATTGAATCTTGTCAAGTAGGTGATTATTTGGCAAGTTATTGCTTATTGCTTAGAAAGCAAGCTAGTGGTTGTGGACCTTTGGTGCTTGGACCAATCTTTGGGTAGGAAGCATTACAAGGTAAGCTTTCGGACTTTGGAATTTATCCCTTTGTTGTTCCATCAAGTCCCGAGTGGACTGTGATTTTTTGGTATATGTAAATTTCATGAATTATGAGTTTTGTGTATATTGTTTTTGTGCCACATAAGACGATTGTTTCCTTGTATGAGGCATAAGACGGTTGTTTCCTTATGCATAGTATGTTGCAAGACGATTGCTTCCTTGCGTAATGCATATGTTGTAGATCTCTGACCAATAAATTCATATATGTTTTGTGTATATTGTTTTTGTGCCACATAAGACAATTGTTTCCTTATATATTTATATGCTTTATTATCATAATGTCATGTTTTTATGCCAATTGAATTTTGGGATGGAGAAATCCTCCAAGGAACCATAATTTACTAAGATATATATGTATACCTCACCCGTATTGTGGAAATCCCCTTTCAGGTACAGATGTTGCAGGAGCCTCTAGTGGGAAGTGGTCGTACTTGAGCTAGATTGTCATATCATGATCGCATGTCATTTTGGAGTGCATGTCACTAAGTTTTATCATATATGTGTGTGTGTGTGTGTGTGTGTGTGTGTGTGTGTGTGAGAGAGAGAGAGGGCATATGATGTACATTTTGGGACTTAACCCATGATCATTGTATGTGTGTGTGTGTGTGTGTGTGTGTGTGAGAGAGAGGGGGCATATGATGTACATTTTGGGACTTAGCCCATGATCATTGTAATGTTAGTTGTTACATGTTGTATATAGTCAATAACTTTGATCGTGTGTGTAGTAGCTAAGTTCTTTTGGAACGCATTGATGTATTTGAGATATGGAGACAATTGCTATCATCTGATAATTATGTTAGTGCTCATTATAGATTTGTACAAGGACTTATGTAAGAGATAAATTGAAGAAAATGGTGGGATATGAATGCCACAATATGTATTGGATCATTGTTGGTCATCCCTAGTCTATTAGGTATTTAATTCACCCAACTCTCCATCATGTCTAGAGGGCGCTAAAGCGCTCTTGGTGGCCTAAAAATACAAATTTCCCTTACCAGGACAGGCTACGTGTGAAAAATGTGTTCATTGCCTGATTTTAGCACGAACGTAATTTATTAAAATTAGCATAACTCGAGCTACATAGCTCCAAATTTAATAAAATTTGAACCTATGTGAAGCTAACACATTGGACTATAACCCTATAAAATATTAGAGTCATTGGATGAGTATATCAATACCAGTTTAGGGTTGAAGATGATGCTACAATTTCGAATGTTCGGTTTCGTCAGCTACCTTGTGAGTTTAATAACTCTGACTATACTTAACCTAATGGTTATTGTAATATCTTTCCAGAGAGCCCTAGACGTCTAGTTTATCATAATAAAAAGGTTAGAGTTAGTAGCTAAGTATAGTGACCTCAGTTTAGAGAATGGCACACGATTACAATTACGGTCTTGGTTATATTAAATACGATTTTGTTTTAAAATGTAAAAAAACAATGCTTAAAAGAAAAAATTTATTTGCAGCTTTAATTAAATCAAAGTGATTGTAACTGCGTATAATATCATAAATAATATTAATGTTTTCCGGGTGTACAACGAGGCGTTACAATTTTTCCACCTCTACTCTCCCTGATAGATTACAACAACCTGCAAGAGAATTGTCCTTTTATTCATATGAAAACCGGAAAAAAAAAACTATAGCAATGATAAAATGAGCCAAGGGTGGAGATAGAAGACAAAATAAAGAAATAATATGTGTCCCCATTCCTACCCTTGATAAGAGTGAAGACTCTATGTAGATTTGACATGCATATAAATAAGTTAGATCAAGTCATACATTCAAATAAATTGGACTTATATAAAATGTTTTAAGTCTAGCTTGACTTATTAACCAATTTGGAAACTTGGTCTAACTTATTTTTAAAAATTATAAAAATTAATCTAGCCTATCAATCTTTCAGAAATAATATTTCATTCTATAAAATATAGGTTATGATTGTTTTATTTATTTTATTTCTTTTATATATTTAAGTTAATGAAAAATTAAAATAATACGGTTGCACCTTACCTTAGTCCA
>JAVKPL010001304.1:0-16381 GCA_032173675.1 Gastrolobium villosum | reverse complement strand
TGTGTTATGTCTGGTTCCTGGTTCAGACGTATTGCTACGCCACCTAGACTCAGTCGGATCTGCTCCTTCTAGGTCTTGTGGTGTATTCTGATGTCTTTTCCTTCAAGGGTTGAGTCTCTTTTTATAAGAGACTTTGACCTAAAAATGTGAAATTTGAATTTCCATCCTTTCGCGCCTCCCACGCTGATGGCGCGGATCTCGCGCTCTCAGCGCGGGACCTTCTGCCAATTTTCTTCTTCCCACGCTCTGAGCGCCATTCCCGCGCTGTGAGCGTGGGATTTTAGGTCTTCCTTTATGCATTGATTGAGTCACTTTCTTCTTCTTTTCTGCTGTGAGCATGAAATTACAAGATTGCCCTTATTTGCGCGATCCTCTGATGCTGCAAGCGCCATTCCCACGCTCGTAACGTGGGCCTTTAGTTTCACTTTGTCCTTTTCAGCTCTAATTTGTGCATTTATCCTATGAAATCAACATAAAATCAGTATATAACTTCAGATTAAGATATTTGACAAATTAACAGTGATTTTGCCCTTTTCTTGCATCAGTTTAAGTAACATTCTTCCTCTTTTTATCTTACAATTCCTTATATGCTGATCGCATATCAGGCCTTCCCAGTTTGCTGCGAGCTTTCCATCCTTGGCATTTTTATTACCAATGTCAGCTCTTCTCATAACTAGGTCTCCACTCTGAAATGACCGAGGTCTCACTTTCCTATTGAACCTAGCCGTAACTAGACGCTTAGCCATCATATTTTTATACCTGGCATTCTCCCTGCATTCATCCAGTAGGTCGAGCTCAATCAAGAGTGCCTCCTTATTTTGGCCTTCAGTGCCTTGCAGTCTTTGTGCCCTACTCCAGGACGGTTCTCCGATCTCAACCGGAATCATTGCTTCACAACCATATGTTAACCTGAAGGGGGTTTCTTCTGTGGCGGATTGAACGCTTGTTCTGTATCCCCATAGAACTAGGTGTAACTGCTGCACCCAATTTCCTTTAGCCTCGTCAAGCCTTTTCTTGAGTCCATTGATTATCACCTTGTTGGCAGACTCGACTTGTCCGTTGGTCTGAGCATGCTCTACTTAGGCAAACCGGTGTTTGATCTTGAAGTCAGCCATGAGCTCTTGGAACTTCTTGTCTATGAACTGAGTTCCGTTATCGGTAACAATTTCTGCAGGAATTCCAAATCTGCTTATCAGATTTCTTTCAAAGAACCGGCGTATTCTTGCTGAGGTAATGGTGGCGAGGGGTTCGGCCTCGATCCATTTGGTAAAGTAGTCGACAGCAACTATCAACCACTTGAGTTGCCCTTCAGCAGCGACGAAAGGTCCCAAAAGATCCATCCCCCACTTAAAGAACGGCCATGGAGCCGTGATGGTTTGTAATTCTTCCGGGGGTGCATGAATTATTAATGCATGCTTCTGACACTGCTCACATCATTGAACATGTTCCATGGCGTCTGCCCCCATTGTCGGCCAGTAATATCCTGCCCTTAATGCCTTTTTAGCTAATGCTTTTCCTCCCATGTGGTGTCCATTGATGCCCTCATGGATTTCGGACAGCACGTATTCGACCTCATTTTTATCCAGGAATTTCAACATGGGTGCGTAGAAACCCTTCTTATACAGTTGACCTTCTACTATGGTAAAGCAAGCCGAGTTCCTAACAAGCTTTTTTGCCTCATGCGTGTCCTCTGGCACGATTCCTTTTTCAAGGTAGGCCACAATCGGTCTTCTCCAATCTTCTGTGTCGGTTGTTATCATTAGGATGCAAGTCGGTTCTAAAATGCTCTGTTGAATCACAGTGCGGTGATTGCCAGATCCTTTCGAGCTCGCCAATTTAGACAGGATGTCGGCCCTAATGTTCTCATTCCGAGGTATGTATTGGATTAGTACCTCGTCGAACTCGGCAAGCAACTCCTTGACCCTTTGAAGGTACTTCATCATCAGGGGGCCCTTGGCTTGGTATTATCCCTCAACCTAGGAAGTGACCACTTGAGAATCACTCATAACTTTAATTCTCTTTGCTCCATGCTCTCTTACTTGCATAATCCCAGCAATAAATGCCTCATATTCAGCTTGGTTGTTTGAGGTTGGAAATGCCAAGTGAAGCGAGTGCTCAATCGATACTCCTTCCGGGCTTTCAATGATCACCCCTGCACCGCTCCCTTTAGAGTTTGAAGATCCATCCACATAAACCGTCCAGAGGTCTTTATCAACCTTTTCTTGTTCATTGATCGGGGTAAGCTCCAAGATGAAGTCGGCCAGTGCCTGTGACTTGATTGCCTGCCGAGGTTCGTACGTCAAGTCGAACTCGGAAAGCTCGACGGCCCAATTGATCATTCTTCCTGCTAGGTCAGGTTTATGCAATACATGCCTGATGGGCTGGTTCATTCGTACTATAATTCGGTGACTTTGAAAATAAGGTCGGAGCCTTCTTGCCGTTGTCAATAGAGCAAATGCCACTTTTTCCAACTTCTGGTATCGGAGTTCTGGCCCTTGCAACGTCCGTCCTACGAAATATATTGGATGCTGGGACTTATCCGTTTCCCGGACCAAAGCGGCGCTGATAGCTTCCTCCCCCACGGACAGGTACAAAATCAATGTTTCTCCGGGTTCCGGTTTCGTTAACAAGGGAGGAGTAGCTAAAAAATCTTGATGTTGTCGAATGATTTTTTGCATTCTTCCCCCCAGCCAAAGTCCGCCTCCTTCTTGAGGAGTTTGAAGAAAGGCAGTGCCTTCTCAGCTGACTTAGGAAGGAATCTGGTCAGTGCGGCAAGGCGACCTGTAAGTTGTTGGACCTCCTTCTTGTTTTCTGGTTGCTTCATCTCCAATACCGCCCTGCATTTGTCGGGATTTGCTTCTATCCCACGATTCGTAAGCATGAACCCTAGGAATTTTCCTGCTGGTACACCAAAAGCACATTTGGCTGGGTTCAGCCTGATCTTCCGAGCTCTTAGCTGTTCGAAAGTCTCTCCGAGGTCGGCGATGTGTGCTGAAGTGCTTATCGACTTGACGATCATGTCGTCAATGTAGACCTCCAGATTTCTTCCGATCTGCGCCTGGAAGACTCGGTTCATCATTCTTTGGTAAGTTGCCCCAACATTCTTGAGGCCGAAAGGCATGACGTTGTAACAAAAATTTCCTTTTTCTGAGATGAAAGCTGTCTTCTCGTGGTCATCTGGATGAAGGGGAATCTGATTGTATCCCAAATATGCATCCATAAATGAAAGCATCTGGAAACCGGATGAATTATCAACTAGCTGGTCAATGCTAGGCATTGGATATGAGTCCTTTGGGCAGACCTTCTTTAAGTCCGTGTAATCAACATAAATTCTCCACTTTCCATTTGGTTTTTTAACCATTACTACATTTGACAAAAATGTAGTGTACTGTATTTCCCGAATAAATCTAGCTTCCAAGAGTTCGTCCACGTGCTCGCTTAGAGCTTGTCGTCTGTCCACCCCAATCTTCCTTTTTTTTTGGGATACCGGCCTCAATCCTGGATACATTGAGAGCTTATGGCAGCGAAAGGCTGGATCAATTCCAGGAATTTCCGAGGCCTTCCATGCAAACACATCGGAGTTTGTCTTTAGGAATGAGACGAGTTCGTTCTGAAACTCAACCTCCAAAGACTTTCCGACCTTAGTGTGCCCTTGGCCATCTCCACGGATCTCGACTTCTTCTAACTCACCCTCGGGTTCTGGACGCGGCGACTGTAGCTCCTCCCTCATGTCGAGCTCGACTAAGTTGACCTCTCTGGCAACCGCCCTCAAGGACCGATCTTTCGATCCTTCCCCCTTACTCGGGGGGGGGGGGGGAAGCTGGGTCACCATGATGGGCTCGTATGGTCTCATAATAGCATTCCCTTGATTCTTTTTTATTTCCACGAATTGTGATGATTTCATTATTTGGTCCTGGCATCTTCATGAGTTGATGCTTAGTAGATATCATCATGTCCCAGTCATGAATGGTAGGACGACCAATGATTACGTTATAAGAAGAAGAGGTGTCTACTACCATGAAACGAACCCTCTCCGTACGGAAAGAACCCTTCGTGCCAAGAGTTAGTTTGAGGTCGATATAACCTTTTGGAGGGGATGGTGCTCCATTAAATCCCAATAACTCAGTAACACATGGTTTCAGGTCCTTCTCATCCAAATTCATTCTCTGGAAAGCATCCCAGAGAATTATGTCCGCAAAACATCCATGGTCAAGGAAAATTCTCCTGACTCGGCAATTCACTAACACACCAGTGATTACCAATCCATCGGTATGTCCTGGCACAACCCTTGCCAGCTCTTCTCTGGTGAAAT
This sequence comes from Gastrolobium villosum, assembly GCA_032173675.1. NCBI lineage: Eukaryota > Viridiplantae > Streptophyta > Magnoliopsida > Fabales > Fabaceae > Gastrolobium > Gastrolobium villosum. The sequence goes on along the minus strand of JAVKPL010001304.1, from coordinate 12,069 downwards.
ATATCAGAGGGGGTTCGGGCTCGTTGTCCTTTACTTTGAAAGTCGGCCGGTCCCTGTCGGAAATGACCTCCTTCAAGTATTTCCTTCGGGCGTTCGCTGAGTCTCTTCCTCCACCCAATCCCCCACTAATTACATTGCACTCGAACTCTGCTTCAGGGAAAGTCTCAGCTCTGTCGTCGACTTCTTTGCCTTTTGCATTGCGGTCCTGTTTTTGGTCTCTTCTGTCTCCTCGCCTCGGACTTCGGCTTCGGCTTTTTTGTCTTGGCTTGTTGTTTTTCTTCCCCTATGTACGGATTATGTACTGTTTCAACTTCCCTTCTCTGACGTGTTTTTCGATTGCATCTCGAAGGTCCCAGCAGTCGTCCGTAACATGGCCGTTTTGGTCATGGAATGCACAGTATTTGCTCTTGTCAAGTCCACTCTTTGCTTTGAGGGGACGAGGTCGATCGACGTTTCGCATTTCCGTTTGAGCTACCTCTCTCCAGATCTTGGATCTAGGCATGTTCAGTGGAGTGTAGTCTTCAAACTTCCTCCTAGGAGAGCGATCTTCCGCCTTCTTCTCACGAGCTTCGTTTCCTTTTTTGGGCCCCTTGTGATCCCGATCTCTTCCGTTCTTCTTGTTTGGACTCCTTCTTGAGGGGCTTCGCCCACGAGATTCGACGTAAACCTGCTGCATGTCCTCCACGTCGATATATTTGTCAGACCTACGTCGGAACTCTTCGAGGTCATTGACCGGGTTCTTATAGATTGATCTAGCAAGAGGGGAGTCACCATCTAATCCTGAAATGATTAAATGGAGGTGGACGGCTTCGGTGAGACCGCGGACCGTGAGTGCTGCCTCTTTGAATCGATCAAGGTATTTTCTTAACGATTCGTTGTCTTTCTGGCGAATTCTTCCCAGTGCATATGCCGGCATGGGATGCACTTTGCTGGTTGCGAAGTTAAGGCGGAAAGTCCGAGCTAAATCTTCAAACGAGTCAATTGAATTTTTGGGAAGTCTGGTGATCCAGGTCATTGCCTGTCCCGTTAGAGTTGTTGTGAAGATTCTGGCCTTGATGGGTCCTGTGATCCCGTTAAACAGCATTTCAGTCTTGAAGGCCTCCAAGTGGGCTTCCGGGTCCTGACTCCCATCATATGGATGTATTCTGGTGCTCTTGAATCTCGGGGGAATGACCAAGTTCATGAGTCTTTCTGTGAATGGGTTATCATTAGCTTCATCATCATTCAGGTAATTTTCGTTGTTGAAGTTGTTCTGGGCTCCGACCTCCTGCTGATTGCCGAGGTGAAGAGCGAGATTCTCCAGGACATTTACTTCGGCAGCGGGGGCGTTTTGGTGTTGGGTCCCGCCATTGCCAGTATTAGCGTTTCCGCCAGCATTCTGGTGCGGGTTTCCCCTATTCTGGGCTTGTGAACCACTTCCGGTTCCGCCTTGAGCGGTCCGGTTTCTCAACTCAGCTTCGAGTGTCGCCATTCTTTCCGCGTCCAATCGTTGCTGGGTTAGGAATCTGTTCTCCATCTCCTGCATCCGTTGAAGGATTGCGCCCATCGCCATTGTGGTAACATTTGGTGGTTCAGGTGGGCGGGTTGCAGTTGTTGTGTTTCCGATTTGAGGTCTAAGAGTCGGCCCCTGTAATCCGACCCCTTCGACCTGTACGTCCACCAAGATCGGGCTAGCGGTGGCCTGGAGCTGCTCCAAAGCAGATTGGTGGGATGGTGCTTGAGCATTGCCCGACATGGATCATGTGTTGGTCATTGTGGTATGGGAGTCGAATTTTACCGACTTCCCACAGACGGCGCCAATGTTAGGTCCGAGGTAGACCGTATTGCTATACCAGATGGTATGCGCTCAGAGATAGTGTATACGAATGATATACTGGGCTTAAATGCCGAGGTCCCAATCACTGCGCACAAGCAATAGGTTTTACAACCAAGGAGTGGTGTGTGCACAATGAGTGGAATAAGCAAGGCGATTCAGAGGTGAGTACCTGGGATGTCTGAGCTCTTATTTATAGAGTTACCTGGCTAGGTTTCCAGTTCGCTGAGCTCCCCAATCAGTCGGACCCTCTCCCTTCTTCAGTTGAGGTTCGGTCCGACTTAGTCGGCCTCAATCAGTTTGTTCCAACTGTTGAGATTCGACAGTATCTCCTAGTGAGATATCCTAGGGCGGCGGTTTCTGCAAAACTTATCTGTAACAGTATCCAAAAGAAAAAATTTGGAAACGACCATATCATATGTCCTACTCTTCTAGCCTATGAAGCACCGACACTTTAAAAGCCCTGACGTGTCGTGTCCGACACTTCCCGACACTCTCGGACACTCCGACACTCCAACACGCATTATAGAAATTCAAAAAAAGGTTCAAATGTTGATTTGCGTTGAGTTTTTAGTTCCAACTATTAGATTCGTTGGATTACGATTATCATTTTATTGAGTTTAATATAAATATTTGGGATATGTTATGTTTCTTTGCAAAATTTGTGAATATTATAGGTTTAGATTCATTTTTTTGTTAAATTATTGAATATTAAATATAATATATACTACATAAATTAAAAATATTATTTAATATCAAAACGTGTCCTAACGTGTCGAAATCTAACATTTTTTAGAATTAACGTGTCAGAGTGTCGTGTCGTATCGTGTCACGTGTCCCGTGTCGGTATCGGTGCTACATAGCTTCTAGCCACAAGACGCCCTAAGTTATTGATAAGCGTGGTCCCAAGGATCAGTTTTATGATGGGCTTCAAGGAGAAAATAGAAAACTACATAAAAGGAAAAGAAAAAGGATTGAATGGACCTTCAAATAAGAAATTAATGTGTTGCTGCTTTTGGTTACATACATGATATTCAAGATTCCCTGTCCCTATCTATGATGTATTGATTAAAATGGTTGTGTTGGGGCCGAAGAGGCTAAAATATTTGATGGGAAATAATTTTTTTGTTTTTTATTATGATGGATTTTATTTACATTTATTTTCAGTATCTCTTGTGATTTAGTAAATTTAAACTAAAGATATGAAAGAACTTAAAGTACTTTTGAAAATTTTATTATTAAAATTATAAATTTTAGAAAATTTGTTGGGAGTTAAGAAACTTGAAGGCTAAGGAGTCTAGAATATAAATAAAGTCAATGACCAATGTGACTAGATGGAGAGAAAACAAGAGATAGAGAAGTCATTTATTTATTGATAGAAGGCTAATGGGTCTTGTGTCTTTGTTACCATATTGGCATCTTGCTAATTTTCTTCTGTTGGGGTTTTGAACTTCTATAACAAATGAGATTAAAGTTAAGATTTCAGAGTAGTCGAAACTAGTATCTAAGAATTTGCAGTGGATGATGGTGGCCCGGCGCAGCCCAATAAAAAGCGGACTATACGTGGAGACATGGCTTCATGTGGGGAAGAGTGGTAATACATGAGATGTGACTTTGAAAGAGTGTATTGAAATGCTTTGGAAAAAGGCGTTGATTGTTAAATACTTGGCACACGTTTGATATTATGGATAAGGTCTGATAGTATAAGTTTATATTACATATTTTTAGTTGTTTGGTGTTATTATCATATAATATAAGCTTATACAGCAGAATCTCTTTATACATCAAAATGATATATAACTTAATCAAGTTTATGGGGGTGAGATTACGCCTGATAAGGGGTTGATATATGAATCAGTGCAATTCTCAAGAATTAATATATGGATCAGTGCAATTCTCAAGAATTAATATATTAAAATAAAAAATAATTTTTCAATATATTAATTTTTAAAATATTGGAGATTCTTATTTTTATAAAAATTAATATAGATTTCTATAAAAATCAATATCATATGACATATTTGGAAGAATAATATAAATTCTTTATTAAAATATATTTTTGTTAAAAATATTTATTTTTATCCTATCTAGTATTATATAGTGTATTACTAAATATTAGATGATATTATCTTATATAATATATTATCTTATACAATATCATGTCAAACGCTGGATGATATTAAAATTTAATCAGATCTTATAGGTCTTATACTATCACACCTCCTATACTATATACCAAACATGCCGTCACGAAAGACTTTTCGCCAATGCTTGTTGAAAATTCAAATACTAATGGAATGTGGGGGTGAGAGTGAATATTTCCCACGTTAAAATGAAAAGATGAGATCCGAATGAAGTGAAATGATCTATAAAATAATGTGTTAAGGTTTTGAATTAAGATATACTTTCAAGTAGGGGTGTGCAAAATAATCAAAAAGTGGGTCGAACCATGTACCGAACCGAACCGCTCCATAAAATAACCGGTTTTAAAAAACTAGTTCATGAACCGAACCGGTTTTTAGAACCGGTTTAAGAACCGAACCAGTTTTTAGAACCGGTTTAAGAACCAAACCGGTTTTTAGAACCGGTTTAAGAACCGAACCGTTTCCGAACCGAACCAAATCATTTTCAAACCAAACCAAATTAATTTTTATAACTTTATTTTTTAATTTTTTAAATTTTTTTCTTTTCGAAAGAGGATCGACCCGAACCGGTTCCGAACCACTTCCGAACCGAACCAAACCACTTTCGAACCGAACCGAACCACTCCCGAACTGAACCAGTTTTGGACCGAACTGAACCACTTTCGAACCGAACCATTTAAACCAATTCAGTTCGGTTTTTCAAAAAAACCGGTTCGGTTCGACCCATGCACATCCCTACTTTCAAGTCAACAGATATGGTTCAGAAAATGTACCTTGTTCTGAATGAAAACAAGGTGGCATAATAATCTCCTATGCAATTACTCAGATCTAATCAAACCCAATATTGGAACTATGAACCCGGAACATTACCGGATACCAAACAGATGCACGATCTTAGAAAGTTCCCAGTAATCAAGATGAAGCATATATGAAAGAAAATGACAGGCTAAACTCAAACGCATAGTTTACTTAAATGGAGTGTTTCCTTTAACAAAAGGGGGGAGGGGCAGCGAAAAGATAAATGAGCACTGGACATAGAAAATGCGAAAAACAAATAAATATATAAATAAAAACAAGATAATGAATAAAACACACACACACAAAAAATAAAAATAAAAAAAAAGACATGCGCTTGTGGGCTTGGGCTCTTCTTGGTAATCAATTTGAGTTTGGGCCACTAGTGCCTCTCTGGGCTGCAGGTTTGGTAGCTACAAAGAAAGTAAGGCCCTTGTACGACAAACAGACAACAAAGCGATATTAAAATGGAGCATTAATAACTTTAATTAAGATAAGATACTCGTTTATCAAAAAATAAATAAAAAAATAAGATACTCGACTAAAAGTCTTATTCTTTATATATATATATATATATATATATATATATATATATAATTTTAAAATCAATAATTTTATTTGATAAACAGGTGAACTTTTTCTCATTTTTATCCGACCTTTTTTAAAAAAAATAAAAAATTCAAATTTAATCCACTTTAATTTTTGTCAAGACTTAAGAAGATCAACGATATGTTTGATGGTACATAACATGAATCTATCATTGGTTTTCTAGTAATAAAACTCGTTAAAATATTTTCATTTTAATTTTGTGAAAAATGATTTTTACAAAATCTTTAGTATTTTTTTTTTGATAACAGAATTTTTAGTATTTAATATAGTAAACAAGATTATATTAAAATAACTGTACAATAATTTTTTTAAAATTTTATTATTTTTAAAATGAATAATTAAAATTTTAACCACTCTTGATTTAATTCAAAGTGTATTGAAATTTTAACTTATTAGAATTCTGAGGTGACTACACTTTTACATACTCGTTCAAAAATAAAAACACTTTATATAAATATTTTTAAAATGGATATTATCATGCATTGTGATTAAATTAAAGGAAATAATTGTTGTTGAATACCTCTACCAAAAAAAAAAAAATTGTTGTTGAAAACATTTAGTAACTGCATTATATATGTTGAATGTATTAAGCATTTAACTCTTTTTCATTTCGTTATATTTTAAACTTTATATTTCAAACAATTACTATTAATAAAAAAATTAAAGAAAGAAAGAAGCCCTGCAAGCCGCGCTTGTAACGTGGGAGATTAAAGTTACAAACCCCTTTAGCTGAGAACTTATTGAGAGGATCTCTATCATTTTATTTTTCTTTTAGTTTTTTAGGGTCTCGCTATCCATTTAAAAAAAGCCAATTTTCTTCGTGGCAAGTGAGAAAGTGTTTGTCATTAGCCCCTAGTTTTTGGAATTGGATTCATGTTGATATGGCTTTACTTCTCTCATGCTACAGGAGATTGTTATCTTATGTTGTGAGATAAATTAAGTGGAGTTTATCAATTTTTTTATAAAAAAAAAAAAGAGACACATCTTTTTATGTAAGTGTGACATGAGATATATATCTTATGTAACATATATAAGAGTATAATTTCCCTATTGATATTGTATATGACTTATATCCATATTCAGATGATAATTTTTAGGGAAATAATTATTTCATGTTGCATGAGATAATTATCTCATGCAACAGAGACAAAGTAATGAAATTCATTATTTTTTCTTTGTTTTGAAAAAGTAGTGGACCCCACTATCTTGTCTCTGTTACATGAGATAGTTATCTCATACAATATGAAATTGATAGATCCCTAATTTTTATTGGTGAAATGTAAATAAAGCCAAAAGGGAGGAGGGGGTTTGCATCCTAATGAGCAGACGGAAGTATGGGGAATCGCCCCATAATAGTTGAGGCCTAATACTATGGAACAGTGACTATTGTGCCACTGTTCCCTATCTTTATTACCGGAATGCCACGCGACGACAGATATTTCCCAAAGTGCCACGCAGGCTAGTTCGCCCCCGTCAGCAGCGAACTCGGTGGGCTGATGTGTCAGCCAAAAGGTGGTGCACAAGTTCGCTGACGTCAGCAGCGAACTACTAAACATTTAATGTTGCAGCTGCCACGCCACGTGTCACGCATGCACCAAGGTCGCGTCCTACGTGGGCGACCTCTGTGCAACGGCTAGTCAGCCACGTGGCTGACATGCACAAAGGTCGCGTCCTACGTGCCCCCCCCCCCCCCCCCCACACAGCCCTCCCTTCCCTGCAGCCACCCCCTCTCCCTCTCTTACTCTCTTAATTTTTCTTCTCTCACTCTGCCTCTCTCAATTATATTTCTCTCTTTTTTGTCTTCATTTGAGGTTAGTGATGCACATTTAATTAAATTTTGTTTTTTTTTATTGTTATTTAGTTGCTTTAATTTATATTATATGTAGCATAATACATTAAGTTAGATGACATATTAATTGTTATGTTATTTTAATTAGTTTAATATTTGTAGTTTAGTAATTACATTTTAATGTTAGTAGTTAAATAACATATAGTTTAATTAATAATGTAATAAATTATTTTTTATGCATTATTTATTAATATGATTTAGGGTTTAGGAATATTTGTAGGATTAATTTTATCACACATTAAGTTAGATACATATTATTTATTTTATTATTTAAATTTGTCTAATATTAGTATTTTAGTACTAATATATAAAATAATGTTAGTTATTAAATATGTTATATTACTTTAATTAGTTTAATATTTGTAGTTTAGTAATTACATTTTAATGTTAGTAGTTAAATAACATATACTTTAATTAATAATGTAATACATTATTTTTTATGCATTATTTATTAATAGGATTTAGGGTTTAGGAATATTTGTAGGATTAATTTTATCACACATTAGGTTAGATGACATATTATTTATTTTATTATTTAAATTTGTCTAATATTAGTATTTTAGTAGTAATATATAAAATAATGTTAGTTGTTAAATATGTTATATTACTTTAATTAGTTTAATATTTGTAGTTTAGTAATTACATTTTAATGTTAGTAGTTAAATAACATATAGTTTAATTAATAATGTAATAAATTACTTTTTATGCATTATTTATTAATAGGATTTAGGGTTTAGGAATATTTGTAGGATTAATTTTATCACACATTGGGTTAGATGACATATTATTTATTTTATTATTTAAATTTGTCTAATATTAGTATTTTAGTAGTAATATATAAAATAATGTTAGTTGTTAAATATGTTATATTACTTTAATTAGTTTAATATTTGTAGTTTAGTAATTACATTTTAATGTTAGTAGTTAAATAACATATAGTTTAATTAATAATGTAATAAATTATTTTATATGCATTATTTATTAATAGGATTTAGGGTATGATAATTTGTAGGATTAATTTTATCACACATTAGGTTAGATGACATATTATTTATTTTATTATTTAAATTTGTCTAATTTAGTATTTTAGTACTAATATATAAAATAATGTTAGTTGTTAAATATGTTATATTACTTTAATTAGTTTAATATTTGTAGTTTAGTAATTACATTTTAATGTTAGTAGTTAAATAACATATAGTTTAATTAATAATGTCATAAATTATTTTTTATGCATTATTTATTAATAGGATTTAGGGTTTAGGAATATTTGTAGGATTAATTTTATCACACATTAGATTAGATAACATTTTATTTATTTTATTATTTAAATTAGTCTAATATTAGTAGTTTAGTAATTGCATATAATTTTTAATTATGTTATATTATTTTAATTAGTTTAATATTTGTAGTTTAGTAATTACATTTTAGTGTTAGTAGTTAAATAACATATAGTTTAATTAATAATGTAATAAATTATTTTTTATGCATTATTTATTAATAGGATTTAGGGTTTGGAATATTTGTAGGATTAATTTTATCACACATTAGATTAGATAACATTTTATTTATTTTATTATTTAAATTAGTCTAATATTAGTAGTTTAATAATTGCATATAAAATATTGTTATTTTTTAATTATGTTATATTATTTTAATTAGTTTAATATTTGTAGTTTAGTAATTACATTTTAATTTTAGTAGTTAAATAACATATAGTTTAATTAATAATGTAATAAATTATTTTATATGCATTATTTATTAATAGGATTTAGGGTATGATAATTCGTAGGTTAGATGACATATATATTATTGTATATATAAATAATCTATTCTAATATTAATTGTTTAGTATAACATTATATATTATTGTATTTTATAATTCAATTGTTGTATTTTTATTATTTAATTGTTGTTGCTAATAATGACATGAAACTTTAATTTTTTATTTTGTAGTATGTAATATTTAATTCATTATGGAGTATAGAATAATTAATTAAACTTGATAATTTATTTATTTTTTAATAATTTTTCTATTTATTATTTGTAAATAGATTCATGGAGCAACCACAGCCGCAGCAGACGATAGCCATTCAACCTGGTCCATTGGTGCCGTCGCTGCTGACGTTGCAGGAAAAACACATATCAACTCATGTATGGAACCAATCTGGTAATGAAAATGCAGATGATCGTGTCCTAAACGTTAGACACGGTGGTACGTGGGACCATTTGAATATACCTGAGGAGATTCATCCTTATCTACAGCAAGCAGGATTTTATCAGCTTGCGCGTATGCGCAACCACGAGGTTAGCGATACGTACAGTAGATAATAAAAATACATACATCTTGTATAGTTAATAAATTGTGATAAAATGTAATATACCTTTGTATTTTCAGCTTGATCACGCACTTATTTCGGCCCTTGTGGAGAGATGGTGTCCTGAGACGCGCACATTCCACATGAGCATGGGTGAGGTTACAATTACTTTAGAGGATGTCCACCATCTCCTTGGATTGCCAACAGATGGAGAGGTCGTCTCTGGCCGCGTCGGAGGTCATCCCTATCCGCAGATGGTTACAGATTTATTGGGCGTGACGCCCGGTCGTCAGCGCGACTTGTACAAGAACCAAATTTCGCTGATATTTTTGAAGGAGCGGTATTTACATTGGCATGAGTGGTCTAACAATGAAGTTAGCCGCATGAGATACACTCGTGCATTGATATTGCGCATTATCGGTGGTTGCCTTTTCACGGAGACTGCATCTAGCTTCGTGCATGCGTGATATCTCCTATTTTTGGATGATTTTCATAGGACGGGGACGTATTCTTGGGGTTCCGCTGTCTTGGCAACTTTGTACAGGGAGCTGTGCAAGGCTACTGACCCAGGACGACTGGACATGGGGGGCTGTGCCCTGTTACTACAGTTGTGGGCATGGACACGTTTCCCTACTATCTCACCAGCACTCCCTCCGATCCCTAACCTGCCAGTTATTTTCGGCGCAAGATATTTGTCTTGTGAAAATAAAAAAAAAATTATAAAGATTTTGCTGTCTGTTTAATTAGTAGCTAAATAATGCGTTGTTATTTTGCAGGTTTAATAGCTTTTCGTCGATACGACGTCGGTTTACACACATTAGACGATATCGTCATCATATGGACATCATGCCATCCGCAGTATACGGTGGTGTCCATACGACGGATACGTTGAACATCCGCCGTCGGAGGAGGAGTCACGCAGATGGTTAGCTGTATGCCCACTCATACACTACCAGATCATTGTCTACCAGCAGCCAGATAGAGTGCTGAGGCAATTTCATTACAAACAGCCAATACCCAACCATCCGTTCATGAGTTCGGAGCTGTTGACTATCACCCTGACTGGTAAAGGAGACGTAGACTGGCGGGAGCGACATGGACTTTATATTGCGCAGTGGCATTCCAGACATGCCCTTGTTGTGCAGGGTCTAGAGCCCTTGCAGCGACACGGCCATCTATCCAGCAACAGCACATATATACAGTGGTATTTTCAGCATACGCGTAGATGGATGATGCAGAGATCGGCCATTCGAGCGCATGTGGTATGTTAATTTTAGATCGTTTCATCACTATTATGATAAATTTTATTTATATTTTCTTCAATGACATCATACTTTTAACATTATATTCACTACACAGAGTGATCGCATGGAGACAGTTCTGCACATGGCATCGGACGAGGCGCAAGGTGCATTCTCCTACCGTCAGATCTACGACGAGACTCTTCAGATGATGTCTGCATTCGACGAGTTTGGTAGACTGACAGAGCCTGGAGAGCATGCACCTCCTCCGGTCGTGGTGCAGACAGTGGAGCCGCCTCGACATCCCCGTGTTAGCCAGCGTGCACGCCATGAGGGATTGCCACTTCATGATCAGTCTCCAGCTATTGCCGATAGGCCTGTGCTTGTGCAGTCTCTTCCACACCGTCCAGCTGGGCAGTTTTACGCACCAGCTTACCCATCAGGTGGTCCTTCCCAACCATATTGGTGGCCTCCTGCAGGCGGTCCGTCTCAGCCTAATGTCCCTTCGTCGCAGTACGGGTACCCTTGGTTTTCAGCAATGTCGCACCCGTACCCTGCATATACACTTCAGTCAGCCATCATATCCGCATGCTGAGCCATCTGCACATGAGCACACCCAGTTTCCAGGACAGTCCAGTTCGCAGCCTCAGCCCGGCCTGGATGAGTTCACACAGGATTACATTCCGACATTTGACTCCCCAGCCGTCATGGCCACACCGCAGGCATTTTCGACTGACTTCCTTCAGTCACCCTTATCTGGTCATGCAGGTGTGCTTTCACATGAGGACATTGCTAGTTTAGCCGATGATGTGCATGGAGACGCATCGTCGGATGCAGCTGTTGCAAACCCTGGAGAGGGTGGAGGCGAAATTAGGCGTAACCCAGATAGACAAGCCAGGGAGCGGTGTTTCTTATCACCATTTGAGCATAACCAGGCACGTTGTGCCAAATATCATGGGAGGAGGCAACAGCAGTGATTCCTTGTGTTTATAATCTTAATGTTGTTTCAGCACTGCTTCATATGTAATTACTGTCTTTGTTTTGATACTTGGTGATTTTTTGTACTTAGATGGTGGATTTCTTTTTATTTGTATTTGCTAACTTTTATGTTTTTCCTGTTGTCATATGATTATATTAATAAACATATTACAATCACAACGTAAGCACACAATGATTATATTAATAAACATATTATAATCACAGAAAACAGAACTAACGAAAAGGAAACAAAATTAAAATAGGCAAAATGAAAATTATCCAGGCAGGAGAGCGGTTGCAACGTTTTAACTAGTTAGTCTCC
>JAVKPL010001303.1:0-164290 GCA_032173675.1 Gastrolobium villosum | reverse complement strand
TTGTAGAATGTTTAAGCCACGAATTTTCATCTCTCTGCAAAATGCATGCTAGGATGCAATAGATGCTGGTCCCCATATGTGAAAACGGATGAAATGCATGCTCCATGATTATACGTATGTCAGTGTTGAAATTCCATTTTTCATACCATGATTAACATTACTGGCATGGCGGTTTGCATGATTAATGGTATGTAAGATAATGGCATGTTAAGGCTGCATCCAATGATGAACTATGGTTTGCATAAAATAAATCTGGGAATTGTCAGTGCATAACTAATATTCTGGTGTCCATATTTGTATGCTATCCGTGGTGGAACTTTTCTGAATGCAGGAAAAAAGGGCCGCTAAAAAAACCCCAGGTACAGCTGGCACCAAAAGGCAAAGAGCCCCTGCTCTGATTGATTTTGACGCACACCGGTTTCTTTCTCCAGCAAACCAAGACCGGTACCACAACTGGTTTTTGAAAAAGAAGATTATACCAGAACGAAGAATCAGCAGTTTTCTGGCGGATGACTGTCCAGTCGTCCTGACGATTGAAAGAAGGAAATGGCAAAAATTGATCCAACTTCCACAGACAAGCTGCAGTACCATATTGCGAGAATTCTGTGCCAATGCTGATAAGGACACAGTAGACAGGACAAGAAAGACCTGGGTCAGGGGGAAGGAAGTTTCTTTTACTGCTTTCCAAATAGAGAGGTTGCTGAACACCTCATGGGAAGCAACCCAATCCTGCTTTTTCACTGACACCTTCCGCAGGATGCAGCCGGTTGACGGGTTATATAGAGAAGAAATGCCAGCTTTGGCTACCACTATCCGGGAAGGAATCGCTCAACCCAAAGCTGCATGGAAGCCCAAGCAAGGCCAGCCAGCCGTGCCAGAAAAATTGGATAGGCTTGATCTCAATGAAGAGGCAATCTTCTGGCACTCATTCATCAACTCAACCATCATGGCTTCTACAAATCTCAGTGATGTTAATGTAGAAAGGGCAGTCCTGCTGTATACTCTGCTGGGAAATCATAACCTCCATATTGGGGCTATTCTGTCTGATAGGATAGCTCACATGATTACTCATGGTCGGTTAGACTTTAGTCTGGCTCATTGCTCTCTCATTGAGCAGCTATGCATCAAGGCAGGGGTAGAGATCCCAGATGATGAGCCCAGGGATGTCAAGCCCAAAGCAGAACTAACACAGCGTGCGTATAATGACATGCAGAAGGAGTCCCGTCGACAAGCGATCTGGAAAGCATCTGGCGGTGCTGTTCCACCACCTGTCCCAGTATCCGCACCATCCACATCTACTGATTCTGAGATGCTCCAACAGTTGCTGGTTCAGAACAACTATATGATGAGCATGTTGGAGCGACTATGCCTGGATAGGGGAATTGACACGGCTGGATTAATGGGTCAAGTTCCCCCTGCTACACAAGCAGGCCCATCTATGCCTTCCAACACTGAAGATGATGACATTCTGGGCGATTTTGCAGATGATGAATTTATGGATGGCTTTTGATCTTGTTCCTCCATTCCCATTTACTGCATTTTTTTTTAAATTTCTTGGAACAATTTAGTTTTATATTTTGTTTTTAAGGTTGAACAAAGTTAAGGTTGATGGCACTTTATATTGGGTTCTAATTTCTTGCATATTATGCTTTGGATATTAACAACTCTGTGTGTCCTACATCTGGCAGCTTAAGCTATGTCTTAGATTAGTTTGTTGCTGAGGACAGCAACATTCAAATCTGGGAATTATGGCATACATGCTGCATGCAAGATTGCAAGATTGATGAATATGGTGGAACCACACCATGAAAAAAAAGAAGTCTTGTATTGAAAAGGAAATTCTCAGGATCAGTTATGTTTGATTAAATTCTGGATATACAAATTGCTAGCATGATATTGTATAGCCAAATTTTGTCAACTAGTATGTCTGAATTGCTAAGCTTGAATGGTTAATAAATGCCTAAATGATTAGTTTGGAAATCTAGTTTAACATCATAGCTAGTAAGTTTTTGGGCCCAAACACTGAATTTATTTTGAGAGATATCACTGTGATAGCATTCTAGAACTTGCTTTGTTTCTCTGAAATACATGCATAGATTGAAATGATGAAGGCAGATTTTCTTTTGTAGCCACGGCCAAATAAATCACCTATGTGAATTCTTCCAATATTAACCCTTTGGGCCTGAACCTTTTTGTTCATAAACCCCTGTTGAGTGACATATTCTTACCTTAAAAAGAGGTTGAATCCCTGATGTGTAGGAAAGAAATTAAGGTGAGCTCCACAGAGGTCAAGATAAAGAAGGTGACTGAATTGTGTCTTTAAAAAGGAAAAGAAAAAGGTGAATAAAAGGAAATATGGCGGAAGGAATTCCCGAAATTCTGTGGGAACATTAGTGGAGCAAAACAAATGAGTTGAATGTGTTAAATGAAAAACTATCAAATTTTCAATCTCACTGTTACTTGAGCTACTATCCAGAAAAATTCCACCCTTTAGCCTGACCAAGTTACAACCTGTGATGTCCTTTTGATCAATTTTGCATGTATTAATGTTCCTCATCTTTAGGTACTTGAGAATATGAGCAAGTTTTATGATAATGTTATTACAGTGATAGCTGGAGTAATTGTCATTCCCCCAAACACTTGAGTATTGAGCGTTATTTGATTATCTGGGTGAGGGATGTGCAAATTAGATTCTAATCTTTTCATAAAAGGCATTATTAATTCTTCACATTGATTCAAGCATACTTAGTAAGATGATCTGTTGGCTGTACAGTGTTATGTTAGATTAATCTGTTTCCTGGATTTAGTCTTATACATTGCTAGGGACAGCAAAGTTCAAATCTGGGAATTATTTGATATGCGGTCAGCATATAGGAAATTACAAGGCAAAAAGAGGAAGAAAATGACTCAATCAATGCAAGAAAAGCAGAGAAAAAGAGTAAAAATATCCAAAGTCTGAATATCAAAGAAGATGAACAAAAGGAGGCAAAAACATATCAAAAAGACCTAGGTTCCCACACTCTCAGCGCGGGAGTGGCGCTGAGAGCGCGAGAAGGCAAAAATGGACAGAAGGAGCCGCGCTCACAGCGCGGGAGTGGCGCTGTGAGCGCGGGAAGTAAAAAAATGGCAGAAACTCCCACGCCCAGAGCGCGGGAGTGGCGCTCTGAGCGTGGGAAGCGCGAAAGTGAGAAGATTCAAAAATGCAAATTAGGTCAGAATCCCTCTTATAAAAGGAGACTCAACCTCTGAAGAAACAGATCTCTGAATACACATCACAAGACCTAGAGGAGGCGTTCTTCGTGTTCATCACTCTATTCTTGTACTCTTCTTTATTTTCTTTTCAAGTTTATGTTGAAATCAGATCAGCGATCATGATGTTGATTGGCTAGATCTATTTCTGTAGTCAGGGGCATGATCCCTTTGTAAACAATTGTTACAAGGATTGAATCATTCTATGTATTGAATTAATATATTTCATCTTTTATCTTGAGCGTATTGATATTATTTCTATTAGATCTGATCAACCTAATAGGAAATGATATTCTGGGGATCAGGATTCACAATAGGGATGTTGGAATACTGATCCTGAAAGGAGATAAAGATGACTCTCCATGCATGTTCTAGGGATAGACTTGTATGGATTGCAGTCGTGGGATTTATCTACATAATGCTTATTTTCAGGCGGAATTACTAAGGGATTAGGGTTCCAATTGAAGTAAAGGGTTAGATCGCCAAGGGATTGGGATCTAACTAATTATTTCTAAAAGATGATAATTTGTCTGAGTTGTTAATTTCAATAGGTTTTATGAATCAATCCGAAGGAAAATTGGGAAACAATTGGTGAATGTACCCTGGCTACAGTCTTTCTCATCATTTTTTCTACAAAACATTTCTTCATCTATTTTAAATCTTTTTCAGAAAAATACAAAAACAAATCTTTCACTTTTATTGTCATTTAATTTAAATTACAATTATTTGTCAACAACCAATCGATTTATCTAACTTAAGAGGACTGGTTATAGTAGTAATTGTTTATCAATCCCTGTGGAGACGATACTTACTTATCACTTTATTACTTGGAACGATCGGTGCACTTGCCGAGATCGCAACAAGTTTTTGTAGCATGTATGCCACCTCCCTACCAGAATTCCTTTGGGCATGCACCTGTTTTGGGCCAGTTCTATCAGCAGTGGCAGGACCTAGTGACTTAGATGGATGGGTCATCTGTTTCTCTGGAGATAATTCAACGACTGCAGGCCCCTGTTTTGGGCCAGTTCTATCAGCAGTGGCTTTTTTCTTTCTATTTTCCGGATTCCTTTTTAAATTACTATCCTCCGCTGAGGCATTCACACTCTTTCTAGTCTCAATGGTCTCCTTCCCATCCTCATCCCCAAGGGATTCAAATCTGGACCCTGAAGCGTTAGGCTTCTGACCCTGCCCATTTTGCTCACTTCCGATTTTTCCTTTACCCAAGCTCTGTTCCTTGGATTTGTTTGTCATAGCTGGCCTCTTATTATTCCTCCTTTGTATCGTCATCCAGGTACCAAACCCCTCTACCTCCTGGCTCTTTTCCACTTCACCTGTAGATTCCCCTTCACCCTGGCACTGCTCAGGGTGCTCACCATGCATAGCCTCACCTGTATTCCCCTCAACAGTCTTATTATTCACAGGATTCATCGAACAATGGTCTTTCCTATGGCCATATTGGCCACACAAGAAACAAATAAGATGTAATCCTTCATAACCTATAAACAATTGCCTTTGACCAATCCGAAATTTGGACAACAGGCTTTTACTCAAATCAACTTCTACGCAAATACGGGCAAACCTACCTCTATCAGTTACCTCCTCATGTAGACCACCTGTCCTGAGAGAGCTTTCATCAATTCTGAGAGTCTTCCCCACCATGTTTCTCATTCTCCAAAGGTCTTTGTGGGTGTAGAACTCCCGCGGAACACCTGGGATTCGGATCCACACAGCCAACTTCTTCACCCTGTCATCATGTGGGTCAAAATTTGGTCTCCATCGCTGGACAATGAGATAATGGTCAGCGACTATCCACGGGCCTTGTTGCTGAACGAAGAGGTAATCCTGAACCTTCTCAAACTCGACCAAGTAGTGGTCATTCTCCAGATCTAAGACTTTGTATTCACCATCGAGATGCCACAGTTTATGCAATCTGTTCCAAAGAAATTTTGCCCCAATTCGTTTTCCCATCAACTTCACGATTAGGGCATTACGCCATCTCTTGCATTGCTCCAGCTTCTCCAAAATGTCGAATTGGAAGTACGGGTTTAGGGGGTCATCTTCCCCTGTTTGTTCGTAAGCTCTCATAGCTTCTTTCTCCTCTTCTTCCTCCCTCTTACACTGTGCCAGCCAGTCCTCATCTTCGTTCGCGTGGAACCCGTCCCAGACTCCATTAACTTGGATGAGTTTATCCTTGTATGAAACCAGCCTACGAGGGTCCCTACGTGCCTCCCCAACCGGTTCAACCATTGTGTCCATCCCCTCAGCCTCAGAATTCAAGACTCTTTCACCTGATTCGATCTCCATTGTGCTTACAATCTGAGATCTATCGCGCATTTCCTGATCTAACAGCACATCGCTTTTTGCCTTCTTCGATTCTCTGGTATTTCCCCCTTCCCCCTGAGTGATGGGGGGACGCCCCCCTTTTTCCACCATAAACGAGCCAAACCCTAGCAGACCTCAACAAACCCTAGGGTATTATCTTTCTTGTTATTTAATTATCTAAATTAGATGGGGGTATCCATTGTGATTATGCAGTGTCATTTCAAGCATTGAATCCATTCCTGATCCCTCGCTTCCATTATAGGTGGTCATCTTAATGCTTGCAACATTATACTTGACGATTCAAGTTGTGAGTGTCAATATAATAAATAAAGCATGTAAATTAAATTAACGGTCGTATGTTTATTATGTTGTAGGAAAAGTGATTGTGCTTTTACCAAAAAAAAAAAAAAGTGATTGTGTAATAGAACTATCAGCTTCTTGTTCTTTCATCACAGCCCTTCATCTCCTCCAATCCAACGGTCCAGACTGCTCCCTTCTTTTTCATTTAATCTTCAATTTTTCACAAATATCCTTACTTAACTCAATTGAGCATAATTTACCTGCAAAAACACTAATTAATAACTCAAAGACAATTAAATATCATAAAATAATATAATATAATTATATATAAAATAATATAATATAATTATAGAGATTCGTTTTGCGTGCCATGTTTTTTTCTTTCCTTTTTTGTTTTAAAATATGTGGGTCCCACAAAATATTTTGTGTATAAAAAATTTTATTATATTATATTAAAGGAGAAAATGAAAACTCATGAATTAATGACATACTAACAGGATTAAAAGTTCATAAATGCTGGCTGGGATGAATGGTTTGGCAGAGGTTCCCACAATTCACAAAGTCATAAATGTATATTTATCTATTAATTGCAGAAAACAAATTTCATCAGAGAGAAAATTTATTACTTTATTGTAGACATCTCAAAATTCCTTTTTTGAAACCGGTAAATTTCATTGTATTGTGTGACCAATAGAAACCCTTGCAAAGCTGTCGAACAAAATAATAGAAGTGTCAAAATGAAATAAAACTTAAGGGGGGTAAAACTCGTGGGGCAGCCCCTTAAGTTTTATATTTGACTCTAATCTATTAGGAGTTTTTTTTTTTTCGTGATAGAGTCTTTTTCGATTCTAACCCTCAAAACCTATAATTTAATTAGTTGGGTTAGGATAAGTTTGCGAGTTAAATTTTTTCCTTCATTAAATTTTTTTATTTAAAAATATATAAATTTAAATATTCAAAAATATTTAATAAATTATGAATATAATATAAATAAAAATAAAATTTTCAACAATGAAATGTTTCAACATTAAGTTTTATTCGTACATCTTTGTGGATAATAATAAGTAAAAATGTTTTTGCAAAAGTAGCAATTCAATAAAGAGAAAAATATATATCATTTTAAAGGACATAAAGTTGTGTTATTTTAAGTGAGAGAAAAAGATAAATTATGAAAGAGAAAATGAGTGAGAAAAGTTTTAAATTTGTGGGTCCCACCTCTTTATGAAAGTGAAAGGATATAAAGTGTGTCATTTAAAATGACACACCTTTTTCGCTTATAGAAAAATCAATAATTTAACTTTTTAAATATAAGAGTAGTTAAGATCAATTTTTCATAACTATTTTTGATTTTTCACTAGAGTTGCTTTATTCTTCTATGACTCCTTAAGAAAAAAATCTTTATTTGATGACATCCCTTAAATAATGAATTTACTAAATATAGTAATTAAATTTTTCCTTATATTAAAATTTTGTTTACATTCTCACTTGTATATTTGTGTACAAATGTTATTCTATTAAAAAATAAATAATTTTTTTTATAATTTGTATAAAATATTTTAAGAAAGTGTTAAATATTTATTTGTTAAAATAATTTTTAATGTATTGAAGATAATACAAAATAAAATTTTATGAAATTATATTTTTGGATGTTCCGCATGTTAGCCCTAACCTACAGGGCTTTTGTCACATGCAGACCTTTATTATTGAGGGTCATTTGATCTTATAGCCCTAATCCATGAGTTAGGGTCTAATGGGACATGCTAACTCATTTTAACAACTTTACAAAATAATACATAAAATAAGTGAAATATTTTTGCAAAAGGAGTAAAATAAATAAATTTACAAATTTTTAACAATGTTAAAGATAAATTAAATGTTAAAGACTATAGTGATAAAAAAACAAGGCATAATAAATTTAAAAGTAACCACATGGTTTTTTTTTTATCCTTTTATAAAAAAAATTATTAATGAGGAAAGATGAAAACAAATCGAACATTTATTGGTTTTTAAAAATATTAATGTTATTTATGTTTTAGAAAATAACTTATAGGTCATAAAACATATAAAAATACGTTGAGTTCATTTTTTTTCTTTCTCTTTTTATATGTTCCTATACGCGGCTCATATAAGAGATATAATTATCTCTAATAACCCGAAGACATTAATCACTATTACAAAAAAGGGAAAAACAAATATCATGTTGTAAGACACTTTTCTTGTCATGCTACAGAGATAATAAGTGTAGGATCTACCATATTTAAAATAAAAAAAGAAAAGAAAATATAACACAAATAAATTTTATATTTATCATGCAATATAAGAAATGCAAATCCCTTAAAAAAACATGGAGCTGTTGGGAAAAGGAACGGATCAGGATCAGCTATTGGTTTTAATGCGATTCAAATTTCTGCTGACCTAATATTTGTACTATCCACTTGTAAGTTTTAAATTAAATATTTATTTATTTTATTTCTAGAAGGAAAAAAAAAAAAAAGAAAAGGTCTAGACGGCAAGCAACCCCATCGCCCTGTATAGTGTTGGGATTGCCAGTGCTGTGCGGTGACTTGGTACTCACGAAGAAGGCTTTTGTGGAGACGTGTATTTTTAGGGATTTATTTTTCTTACATTATATAAAATATAATTTATATTTTACACACAAATTTAAAATGAGTTCTATTTTTTTTTTCTTTTCTCTTGAAATTAGACTCCACCTATACAAATAAATCTATAAGAGATAATATTTATCTGTGACTGCATGAAAAAACTATTACCCATATTTTTATGCGAAGGGATATTCTTACTATCAAAATTTTCTAGTACTAACTTACTACCCATCTAATCACCATTGAATCAAAGAGAGAATGTTAAAAAAAAAAAATTAAAAAAAGAAAAAATGTTGATCCAATTGTGATTAGATAGGTAGTGAGTTGATAGTAAGAAATTTTGGTAGTAACAATATCCCTCTTATGAATTAAAATAGTATTTATTATTTAATTTAATTGGTTGAAGAATAAAGTAGTACATATTTTCTTAATTTAATAATTTTTATTTAATTCATATCTTAAGACACACGATAATAAAGATAGTTATAAAAGTAAAAAAGAGTAACTTGGAGCCACAAACAGAAAGACGGAGAATCCATGGAGGCTTTAAAAAGATGGGGTTTTGCAAAATGGGCGCCATGTAAGCGCAATTAGTAATATAATAATATTATTAGTATTAATAATATAAAGCCGCCTAATGCTAATACCATATTCTAAGCATAAACTGTGTTTGTGTCATAACTTTGGAGGCAGGGTCATACATATCTTATGTATAAATAACCAATATCATAATGTTCCGCAGTAATTAAAATATAATTATAATTTTGTCCTAAAGGAAAGACTCTCTCTCTCCCTCTCTATGTCTCTCTGAACTTAGAATCACATTCTTTTCAATTTTAGTTTTTGTTTCTGCGATCTTCAGCCTCAAGGCTACTGTCATTCAGGACACCTCTTAAGTTCTCTGCATTTTTTAGGGTTCTTTTGATTCTGAATTGGATTACAACTCTGCTTTGCTAAATTGCTGGCACTCTATCAGTTCATGGTAAGACTCATTAGCATGTGATTCTGAATTGGATTATGGGGTGGAGTTTTTTTTTCTTTTCTTTTCTTGGAAATGATAAATTCAAGTGTAGAAATTGATCTTCTTCTTATTAAAAATAAAATAAAAGATGCTTTTCTGGGTTTGGTACTGCTTTCGATTATACCATATTGGAAAATCAGCTAAACCCAGTTCAACTTATGTGTTGGGATGAATTCTGACAAAGGCCTTTCTTATTTTTTTTTTTATTTTAAAATTTGGTATTTAATCCCAACTTTGAATTCCAAGGTTCTGTGTGTTTTTTCATCAGCCCAATGGAGCATTTTTCTCGTTACTTTCAAAAAGTTTTGAACTTCAAACTTGTGTTATCCACTTCTGGAACATTATTGGTTTTCTGGGGCATTACCGTTTTCCTGATTTATCGGTGTTTCATCAATTAGTGCAAGGAAAAGATAAAAACAATGCAAATATTCCTTTGCGTATCTGCAATTGTTGCTTGTCTTGATTTCTTTGGAAATCCTTTACTCAAGAGTCATAATTCTCATTCTTTGCTGGAAATTTCAGCTGCTTTTTTCTTCAATTTTATGATCCAAAACCTTTTGCTTGAAGCTACTACTTAACCTTGAGGAAGTTCTCATTATCGTGTTGGGTTTTTCTGTTGTTGGTGTAACGGGGTGCACGGGAAATGCTACCTTTTTGTTTTATCACCATGCATGCCTGATGTAATCTTTTGAAACCTTTTCTCTCTTTTTTTTTTTTTTTTTTTGATAGACACCTTTTCTCTTGTTATTATAGTGAAAGTTGACACGGACCGCTCTTGTCATGTCTCATGCCGTTCTTGTGATGTAGTTGATTTTATGTCCATATCTTTCTAACCTCAAGTCTCTCCCTGTGAATTTTTGGCGCAGAGAATACCAAAAGTTTTGACCTGACCAGTGAACTGCCAAGGTAAAGGACAAGGTTAGTTAGATATATCTTTGGTGCTTATTTTTAATTATGACTGAAGATTATGAAATGGGGAAGTAAAATAAAGAAGTGAGAATCATTTATGCTGCTGATAAAGGGCCAAAATAAAATTTAAAAAAAGGTAAAATTAATGCTGCCGAATAAAATATGTCAATTTTAAAATAATATTGAGAGTTCTAGTACAACTTAAATGTAATGCTGCTCGTGAGTAACCTACTACCACACTTCTTTGTTGGTTGACATTTAATTAGTCATGTTGATGGCTTTTTTACTGTTAGTTTATCTTCAAGTTGTAAGTGTTTCTAAACTCTTTTAACTTTAGTTGATGAATCATCATCTTTGTCACTCGAATATATTTGTGGGACTGTTATCCTCATTACTTTGTTCTTAAGTTTGTGCATCTTGATGTCAGAGACAATAGAAACTCATTTTATGTACAGAAGCACAAGTTTCTTTGAGTTAATTCACTGTAATTTCTTTGAATCAGCAGGTATAGTACTCAGGACATGGGCTGCCTGGTGTCCACTCCAAAGGATTCTGGTGGAAATAGAAGGAGACCAGGGAGTATCGGGGAAGTTTCTGTCTATGTTCCCGGTCTAAGAATTCCTAAACCAGTTGATTTTGCACAGTCACTTGGTGATTACTTGTCCAAGAATACAGTGGAACGCCTATCTGCTCTTAGAACTCGTATAGTTGTAATGGCTAGCCAAGAAGGTCCGACAATTACAAGAACAAAAAGAAAAAGTGCCACCCAACATGGTTAGTGTTAGCAAGGATGAATCATTTTATAATAAATAAGTTGCTCAAATTTATTGATGCATCACACGTTTTCAACCTCAGGAGGTTCAACACTGTCTGATCTTCAGCAGGCTCTTGAAGACTACTTGCCAGTACTTTTGGGATTAGTCAAAGATGGTAAGCATGTTTTATTTTTTCCATTTATGCTTGATGCATGTTATCTCCACGTGTCTAGATTAATTGCTTATCTTTTTTATGCAGGAAGCCATTTACAATACAAAGTACAATTTGTTTGGGTGAATCAGGAGGATGATGCAGAGGTAATTGCCAATTTGTTTTGTTTTGTTTAATGCGTACGTGTTTACACCTTGATTTGAATATCTATTTCTATACGCAAGCATGCTGATTTTCCTTCACTTTTATTTTTTGGATGGGATTGACACTTTTTTGCAGGAAACAGCCATGTCTAATGCTTGGTATGAAGTGTTGTCAGTTTTGCACTTGATGGCAATGCTATCGCTATCACAAG
This sequence comes from Gastrolobium villosum, assembly GCA_032173675.1. NCBI lineage: Eukaryota > Viridiplantae > Streptophyta > Magnoliopsida > Fabales > Fabaceae > Gastrolobium > Gastrolobium villosum. Next base: position 152,604 of record JAVKPL010001303.1, on the reverse strand, counting down.
CTAATTTATTACTTCTTCCTAGAACATCTACTGATGGTAATCAGCCAAAAGTATCAGAAGGTGAGTAATACTGAATTTTTTTTTGCTTCTTTGTTACTTGCCCCATAGTCTTATTGCTTATTATACCAAGCAACAGAGTAGTTTAGGCTTCTAATTGGAGACTCCAACTCAATGCTGTTTTGAAAACTAATTAACGACACAAGTAGAATAGTCTTGAGGTTTTCAATTAATCTTTCTTTGTGTCCCAACTAGTTTGGGATAATGGTGATGTTGATATTGATGTTGATGTTGGTGTTGATGTTTCTTCTTTGTGTATGTGTGATTTTGTGATTACTTGGACCTGATGCTTACAATTTAAATTACCATTTTATTTGATTCATGTACCAAAAATATGGCTAAAAGGGTGCTTTAATTACCATTAACTTCTCGTTTTTCACGTATCTTATTGAACTTTGAAGAAAGATATGTATTTTTTTTGGGTTCTTTCTTTGTGTCATGGTTGGTGGAAACTTCTTGTCAGTAAGTCCTGACAGGCATGCATAGCATATGTAGTATAACACATTCTCTGTGTTTTCATGTCTATATGTAATTGGGAATGGAAATTTTATCTTGTTATTGACAGAACAGAATAATATAATTTGCTGTAATTTTTTTCACCTGTTGGTTATATATTCTGGTAGCTGATTAAGTGGAAACATATTCTGGTAGCTGATTAAGTGGAAAACATATTCTTTGTTGTCTTATATACTGCAGTACTTTGTTTTTAACGATGCTGCTTCCTTGATGCCCTTTTATATGTTTTTCCTACTATGAAGTTTGAACTTTTGGTAATTACTAATTACTGACAGAAAGCAGACGAGCTTCTGTTGATATCTTTTTAAAGGCGGCTGGGTTTCTGGATTGTGCTGTCAGGAATGTTCTTCCACAGTTGCCTGCTGAACTCAGGTATTTACATGGGCAATGCAATGAATTCACTGTCACACTGTTCTGTGTAATCTAAATGACCATCTTCATTGTTTTTTATTACTCTCCTCACTATTGGTTCTAATTTAGGAGAAACTTACCAGTAGACCTTGCAGAAGGAGTTCTTCGAGCACTCTGTCTACAAGCATTGGGACAGGTAGTAATGTTTTTTTGGATGGACCTACCAAATAAATTGTCATGTGTCTTGTGGTTCATTGTGCATGCTTCAATTGGAAGATACCTAGCAGAGAATTAAGAACTGAAAACCTATCATATTTAGTGGCTAAAACCAATGTGTCCTCTATTTAATGTGGCCAACTTCTTGTCCAATATTCTTATCCCAAAGCTATGTTGCATATTCAAGCAAATAACTAATAGAATTGGCTTTCCTATGGTTTATTTATGTATCTACTATTACAATTGAGAATGGACTATGCCTAACTCAACGCAAAAAGCTAGCTCAAAGGAGGATTATTGCTCAATGCACAAGTGTGGAAAATGGCTGACTAATAGTTTTGTACTTTTTATAACTCTAACATGCCCTATCATGCAAGACTCCATTGGACTTGAAGTGTGGACAATGCACAAGCCTATCTTTTCTTGTGTGAAAATTTAACTTTTATTTAGAAGAATGGGATTGGGAAGGATTGAACTCTAGATTACTTGGTCATAAAGGCTCTTTATACCATTTAAACCAATTGGGCCTAAACCATGATAGAACTGAGAACAGACTAGGTCTAATTCAACCCCAAAGGCTAGCTCAATGAAGGAGGATTGCCTTTATACCGAGTCAATATGGGATCTTGACACACTCTCCTCTTGCCCAGGACTACACATCTAGAGCATGAAGTTTGCAAGACTAGAAATCAATGGGTGGCCCAACATCAAGGGTGTGAGCGGCTCTAATACCAGATTATGAGCTAACTATCCTAGAATTCTACGCTATTTGATGAAGGCATATGAATGGTTTTTAAACTTTTATATCTCTTACATCTACCATGAAATTACACTGATTATTTATTTAAAATTTCAAAAGACTCATATAAATTAATAATAATGCTACAATTCAAGGAAAAAATAATCTTTTCTATGACTAATGGTTTTGACTGCATGTCACGTTAATCAATATACTTGGTGTAAAGAGAATACAAGGACAAGCAGATTCAGGTAGCTTTCATCTTAAAAAGTTTAAAGAAATTTTCTAAGTGGATACAAATAAGTTTGGCTCAGAAGGTAGGCTAGCAAAAGAAAAATTTTATTGCATGTTGAATTTAGATCTGAGAACAACGTATTGAACTTTTAAGTATCTTATTACTTGACTTGTTGCTCTAATTAAGAAAAGAATGAATAGATAAGGTCTATAAGGAAGGAATGAACAACAGTATTTACACTAAATTTCAAGTCAAATTCATATCTTAGTTCTATTGGCATATAAATTGTAAAATTTATGAATTGAGGGTGAAAATTAAAGCTATGAAGGGATTAAAAGGGGGACATTGTCTGCTGATTGCAATCATTTTGATTTAACTCATTATGCATAAATTCCTATAGATTTTGTTTTAGTTAACATATTAGCCATGGAGTTTTGAGTCCAATAGTGCACTGTTTCCATTACGAATGTGTGATTCAAAACCATCGGACTTTTGTATATATTTCTCTCGATCTGGAGTGGGGAATGTCATGTAAAATGGTACTAATATTTTATTTTTCACTATATAGATACCTTTTCGTTCTCTCTCTCTCCCTCTCTCATCTATTTTGGATATACTTGTTTATTTATTCCATGGTTTAATAGGGTGTGGATATCCAACTTGGAATGGCAATTGATAGTACCAAAGCCACTCTTGCAGTGAAGCGTAGACTTGCATGTGAGATGGTGAAATATTGGCAACAGGTACAAGTGATAAGCTTTTAATTGTTTTAATGACTATAAAAAATTGATAGGCATATCTAATGGGATTATGGGAACTGTCATTTTACTGCTGGTGCATTCTTCTGTTTGCCTTTAGTACTATGTTGACTGCTAATTTTATTTTTCCATATAAAATTTCAAATTTGATCTGTGTAGAATTAAAGAGAAGTTTGTTTGAAGTATCAGAACTATTAATCACTTCACATATATTGCGTATCATTGTGTCCTATGGAACAAATTATTTTGGGATTTGCGTTGTACAAGTTTTTTTTTAGCATGATCTCTGTAATGTTGATGAATTTGTTGGTTTCCATTTAAAAGGATTTTGAAACTAAGTAACTAACTAGTGTCAGTTATTTCTCAATTGATCCTTTGTTTTATTTGTGTATTCCCGAGTTTCCTATGGGATCTCTAACTTGTTTCTCTTGGTTCTGAATTTATAGCATTTTTTTCCTAAGACAAAACTTTGTTCCAATTCTATATACTGTGTGCATGTATTATACGGTGCATAAGTATGTTAACATGGGTGCATTTATTCAGCATAAATTACTTTGTTTACACTGTTTAATTTGCAGGCTCAAGATAATATTATGAACCTTCCGTTAGCAAATGGTTGGGGTGAAAAACACCGCCTTTATGTGAAATGGAAGTATGCTGAAGCAAAGGTTTGTGCTTTTTCTCCCCAGTTATTTGCATCTTGGTATTTAATTATTTCTTACTCCATAGTAATACAAGTAGTGTGGAATTCTCTGGTTTACTAATTGCCTTGGGCCAATGAATGCAGATGAAGTATAAATTGATTCAAATAATGGATTGTCCAAGATAAAATATGGAGTTGGTGTCGAAGCTTGAGATTCAATCTGTTTCTTAGGAGATAAATTTTAGTTGGAATTGGCTATAGGGACATATGGTTAACTGTTCATAACTGATCTACTTTTGGGTAGTGACTGAAATCTGAAATACTTGCTCAGGCTGATGCTAAAGGCTTTATTGAAGAATAGAAGAGAATGATTAAATCTTTTCTAAATTCTAATGATAAAGGATCCAAAATGCCTTGAAATCCCTGGACCATAATGTTATAATTGCAAACCTTTATTACATTCTAATTATATTTGGTAGATGAATTAAGAGTGCCCTTGAATATTGTGTATGTTATGCTGTTCAATTGTATCATTGGTTTTCTTGTTTTGTCTACTGCCTATTGTTTGTAGTTTTTCCCCTTAAAAGTTCTTTGCATTTTTTCTTATTTCTTTCTTTCTTTTGTTTTTTGGGGTGGGAAAACAACATTCTTTAGAAGAAAGATATTGTCCATTTGGTTGTGGTTTCAGCTTCATTAATGAAATGTGAACTGTTTCTAGACTCTTACAATATTATGCTGAAGTCATTTGATTTATTCTTATTTTTAATCCCTTAATCTTACTTGATGAGACCTAGAGCAGCACCTCAGCTACGGCCTATATAGTTTCTTTTGTTTTCAACATATTCATGTATAATTCAGGAACTAGTATAGAAGGTGTGTTCAGCAGAAGCAAGTGATGTGAAGTTGTTCACATGTTTATTATAATGATTTACCAGGCTGCAGCATATTATTATCATGGTTTGATTCTTGATGAGGGAAATACAGAGAAATCACATGGGATGGCTGTAGCTGCTTTGCAAGCAGCGGATGAATATTTCAAAGAAAGTAAGAAGCTGTGCGAGGCGTTCAATGCAGCAACTCCATTGTCAAGGTCATCCATTATATTCCCTTATAGACACTGATATGATGATATGCTGTCATGGTTGGGTGTCTGTTTGAATGTTTTTGTTTTTTTGTTTTTCAAAAATTTTTTGAATATAAATTTTGAAAATTGAGAGTAAAAGAACAATAGAACTTGTTTGAGTATAATTAGATTTAAAGTTATAAAGAAGTTGTAATTATCTACAAAAATGTCATTAATGAAATTTCATAATTACAAGATTGCCACTGTAAAGTAATTTAAAATTAAAAAGAAATTAAATTTATTTACATAAATGCCATTAATGAATTCTTATATTTACAAAATTGCCACCGCAAAAACAGGAAAATCAAAAAACAACTTTTGAGAACATCTATGTTCTGCTTTTTTAGTTTTTAAAATAAAAAACAATCATTGTTTTCAGAATCATTTTTTAAAACAACCTTTTCCAAACAGTTTTTTTTATATTTTTGTTTTAAAAACTCAAAAACTGTTTTTGAGAATAGAAGTTAATCAGGCCCGTATTTCACTCAGAAAACATGTTTTTACTTTTAATTTTCGAAAGCTCCTTCAGCCAACGGTTAATACTTGAGTCGTGTGTTCTATATAATGTGATAGCATCCTTAGTTATATTGACCCCATGTGTGGAACTGGTAATGAGTACTCGTTATGTTATGTATGTTCCAATTTCCATTAACCACGCAGTCATTTTTACTTATTGCATTAATGTGCATGGCCCAGGCACAGATGTTAAGATTAAAAGAAATGTTTAGAGTAAATGGAATGAACATGATACCTTTGTGATTGTGGGTGGGCCAATGACCTTAATTTAATACCCCTCATTCTTTTGAGAGATTGGCAAGTGTTTCTCATGACACTTTTGGCATGTCAAGTTCTTATTCCTTTAGCAAATGAAAATTGTTCTACTAAAATTGCTTAGCTGGTCATATATATATATATATATATATATATATATATATATATATATATATATGCCTGTTTGAAAGTTTGAGCAGCTAACCGAGTAGTACGAAGCTTGGGTCTTTGGTGAGGTTTGGTTTCTGACTGTTGTTTATGTGCATGGCTAAACTGTAGACATTTACTTCCACTTTAGGAATGTTTTGACTCTCAGAGTTCAGTTTGTTAAGTGTTTGTTTCATTGCTATCTATTTGGTCAGCAGGTGACATATGAAATGATTATTTACTATTCTGGCTAGTAATCTATCAAATTTTTGTTTTTTGTTTTTGTTTCAAAGAACAATGAACTATAACAATCCATGGCATTTCTGTGCCCTTGAATCTTTGAAATTGTGAAAGTGAAACAACTTAATTTGGCATCCTTGTGATTCTTGAGTTTCTTCCAGTATCTTATACCTTTGAAAGTTTGATCTTTGTTTCACCTCTGAAAGTAAAATGATTTTTTGCCCTCATTATGGAAATCATTAAAATGATGATGAAGAATAAAAATTGGAAACTATGGGCTAATCTCTCATTGTCTGTTGAGGATCTATATATATATAGACACACACACACACACAACAACCTTACAATATTTTAGCAATATTCTCTGGTTTATTTATTTTATTTTAATAAACTTTGGGAAAATTATTAGGATTCTCAAAGAAATTATCCACTCCCCTTTTGTTTCCCTTGAATGTAATGCAGCACATTGGGAATGGCCAATATCATATACCCTCAAAAAGTAGTAGTTTTCTACGCCTATTTCTTATCCAAGGACAGGGTCACCACTAGGTTAAAGGCCTAATGACCTCGTAGCTGAGGTTATTTCATGTACATATGTTCAACTCTTTGATATGAACATTTAATTTTTGTTAAAGAGCATTTTCAGGCACTATTCTCGTTGCTTTATTCATGAGCTGAACCTAATCATTGAGATCCTCAGATTACCATGGTTTTGATTTATTAATCATTTTTTTTTATTTTTTTTATTTTGCATATATTTACTGGTTCATTGATTGCCCGATTAATTTAAATACTTCTCTTGAAGAAAAATAGCACTTTTTCTGGTTATATGTTTTTTATGGTCCATCTGACTGGCAGTCATGGTGCAGAAATCCACCACTTTGGGGGACCATGAAATATCTCTGTGAAAAAATTCCTAAGGATACTTCAAGCAAGGTGCGGATAAACCGCGATCTGTACTCTTATGAGAGGTAAACTTCACGGGGTGCATGACTAAATTGTTGCCTAACTGTAATTTCATAATTATTCTAGCTTCATGAAAAGAAGCACAATGACTAATTAAATCATGTTTTTTCTTGTTTTTTCTTGTCAATGTTTATTACAGAATCATGGAGACAGCACCAACATTGCCTGATTTTGCCTTGGCCTTGAAACCAGATGACTATCAACTTCCTCCGGTGGATCCCTCTTGGAGAACAGAAAACGTGAATGGGGGACAAACCGGTGCCCCCAACCATCTCAAGGGATGATAAATGATAAAAACCTTATCAATTTGAAGACCTCAGAAATGCCAGCTTATCTTAAACAAGGATGTTCTTGTTAGTCAACTTCAAGCTTCAAGCTAAGAAGGGTGGTTAAATGCTTGTCAATAGGAGAAGAAAATTTAACTATTTCTGACTTTTTCTCTACGGTTTGCCTCTTTTCTTCATAGATTAATTTCCTTCCTTCATCCAAATATTTGAAAAAAAAGGGCCTGCAACTGCAAATAGAGCTTCAAGTAGTGTTCAGTGTAAATTGTCAACTGGGGGAAATGAAAGGGTTTCCTTGTCAATACCCAAATAATAAGATTGCTGTTTTGTTTCATAGTATAGGCAGTCAAATCCTCCATTTTAAAACCAAGTTGTTTAAGTGATCGTGTGTAAAATTGACTTGTGCATTGCTGAGAAAGACTGATTTCCATTAGGTTGTGTTAAAATTCGAAAGAATTTGAAGTTGACGGGAATTTATGACATTTTAAACAATAGTGTACCATGACTAGCGGTGAAAGTGGGCTGGGTTGGGCCAAATTTTGTCCCGAAAAATCCAAGCATATGTCAAAAAAATTTAATTTGGCCTGGCCCAAATCTTATACGAGTCTAACTGTTAGCATGACTTGACCCGTTTATAAAAAAAATGAATGGCCTGGCCTAGCCCATTAGTCTGTTAATTTTTAACTTCCAAGCAGAATCATGAATCAATTTTACAAAATACTCAAACTCTGTTGCTAAACAAAAAATTATAATTTCAACGTCCAAATAGAATCATGATTCACAACAATACTCGTACAATCTGCATTTAAGTCATTTTCAAAAGCAAAATGCTCAAATTAAATAACATATATTTCATTAGATCAACGAATAAATCCATACTATATAAATTAAAATAACTACATGAATCCAACAAACACATCATGATGCTCATAATAAGTATAATCTCTCTCAAAGACCTTTTAATATATTCATATACATAACCTAACATGTTGAGATGTTGGTTCCTCTTATATAAGAAATAAAGTTAGATTTCTATTAAAATATAATCGAATATAATTAAGTTATAAATAATTGCAATTGGTTAAATTTATATCTTTTGTTTTTTCTTCAAAGCATACTTACTCTATTTTATTTTATTTAAAATAAATAGTACAATATAGGCCGGCCTGTAGGCTTATAGGCTAGACATTGTGAAAATGGACCTACGACCTTTTTATTAAACAAGCTTTTTCAAAGGCCCAAGCTCGGCCCATTTTACGAAATATACTAGGTCAAGTCTGGCCTGACGTAGGACCCCCGGAGGCCGGCCCGCCTAGTTTCACCCCCAACCATGACAATTAAACCCTCTTAAGTAAATGGGTTTATCATCTATCATTTAACATGACCACAGAAAATTTTTCTACACACACAACATCTTGTGCAGCCCGTAGCAAAAAAAAAAAAAAAAAACTCCGACACGCAAAACGAATCTCTATAACATAACATAATCACTTTTCTTACAACATAACCCTTATAAAACCCTAAGTAAATACTATATTTTGTTCATGGCATAAGATAATATTTATTTCAGTTTCTGCAGACAGCAACATTACCGTAACATGCCGGGAAACTTATTGAAATGTGTATCTCATGCAAGATTATTTTTGCTACAATTTTTTTTGGGTACATGTAAGATTAATTTCACTTGAAAATAATTTGACTTATATCTTATTGTAGTGAAAAACAAGACACTACTTTAAATAGGAATAATCTCAAGTCTTGTTAAAGATTAGGAGAATTCTATTCTACCCCATACAAATTTCTATTTTGAAGTCTGTTTGAAAATTTTAATATCACATGTAGTTTCATAAGGCCCACTTATGCTGCTGAAAGTTTCCAAACTAATACCCTATCCCAGAGTTCACGTACGGACAGGTTAGTGTTCCCCTAAAAATTGTTAATCCCTTGTATCAATTAAGCTTAAGCATTAGCTTTTTAGTCTCAGTAACATGGCCAGGGAACTTATATAAAAACATAAACAATAAAAAAACTTCAGACTTTACACCATGGATACTTTGGCAACGTTACCTATGAAAAAATTTCCAGAGCCCCTATCAGAATTCAGGAATATTTCACCTCAAAAAACAGATATAATACAATAATACTTGTCATTGAAAGAGAAGTGACTGATACAGCATAGGACCTACTTTTGCATGCGTTAAGCAGCTTAAATGGGATAGGGATTTTCAACACACTGCTTCAAATCTTTCAGGCGATGCAACAAACTGCAATCTAATCTTCTGTGCCATTTGTATCATCTCCTTCAGCCAACAGCTTTTGCTTCTCTTGTTCCTCTTGTTCCTCTGTAATGAAAAACACAAATCCATCAAAATTGCTCCACATTCATGCAAAAGCACACAAGTAATCAACCCAACGTGTAGTACTAAGATACCGATGTTTAAAAACTAAAAAGAGTTCCCTTATCCAACTAACCAAAATTGATAGATAAAGAATCTGCATACACATGGCCTCTGAGTAACATATCTTTACAAGATTCGCACTATTGAAAGTCATTTAATTTATAGATTAACCATGGATTAAAGCCCTCTTTTCTCTACAAATGTCAAAGAAGTATTGACCATGATAAAATTAGTTAAGGCCAAAATGCACCTATGGTCTTTTAAGTAAGTCTCAGTTCTTAAGTTTAATTTTTATCCCTAAACTTTTATTTGTTTATGTAACGTCTAGTATCTTACAAAAATGTCACCAATTTTGCCCTGAATACTCTGTTTCAAGGGCTGACATAGATTGCCTACATGACACACAAAAGACATTACAGTGGCAAGAACTTGACAGATAAACATTTGAGTCATCCTATTTGGCAAAAAAGACAGCAATTATACTTCCATTATTCCTACTTTCCTTCTCTTCCCTAATTTCTATTATCTACAGCTCTAACTAGTTTTGGAGACCAAAATAGTCTCTAATCCAACTCAGAACACTCAACTGACCCATCATTTTGCTAAATATCTCAACCCAACAAGGATAAATAAATAATAGCCATCAGTGAGCTAGAATTTTTTTCTTAAATCTAGCAAACAACAGTAAGACATGGTTGTCGCCAATGCCTTAGAAGAGAGAGTTCTGAAACTCTCAAGAACCCCCACACCCACCCAAAAAAAAAGAACTAAAAAAAAAAATTGAGAGGAAGAAGAAAATGGTGCCATTTGTTGTCTAGAACAGTGATTCAAATATCACCACCAGTCAAATGCTTGTCATTCACGTGATTGTTACATAAACAATTATTGTTAGTCCGTCAATAGGAATTGGCATTTAAGATGAGATTTTGTAAGACATAGAACTTAACCTAATTGAAACAAATAAATGTTTCAGGGCAGAACTGAAACTCGAGGCAAACTTAAAAAAGGAAAAATAGCATAGTTTTGCCAATAATCAATATATAATAAGGAAAACAAACCACAAGGATTCATTAACTGAATGTGAGGGCAAGAAAATTATTTGTTTTATTAAATAAGGTGTGGATAATTAGCATAACGAAGAGGCTCATAAATCATACTCATAATTTTATAGAGAGCATTCTGAGTTAGCTTGTCGAGTATATAAAGCTTCGTCTGAACATCTCTCCGAAGATCCCAATTTGGTTTCTTGGGAGCAATATTCAGAAAGGGATCTTCTTTGGCCTCAGCCTCAGGTGGAGGCGCAGCAGCAACTGGGTCTTCAAACTTTGGCAACACTGCAGGGGCAAGCTTCCCTTCCTGAAGGTGTTTGTCATGAGGAACATAGTTACGGAACTTCATGCTCCAACTTCTACAACAAAAAACACATAATCTAAGTATAATTTTGTATTTTAATTGTGTGTGTGTGTGTGTATCAAATAAAAGGCAATAAATAAAGGATAGATAGATACTCTTGTTGATCTTGATCTTCATTATCAGTAGGTTCAGGTTGAGGTTGAGGTTGAGGTTGAGGTTCAGGTTCAGATTCAGGTTCAGGTTCGGGAGCACCCGACAATTCTTGAGCAGCTCTCAGAGCTAGAAGCCTTTCCCGACGGGATGCCACAGCTTGCTCAATCGATTCATCTTTGCTACCCATCTTTGCTTGAGAATCAAAATTTCTTCTATTATCTGTGTATATAAAAACCCTAATCCCTTTCTTTACTTGAAGTCCCTCTCCAACTCCAATGTGGTGACTGGTGAGTTAAATTCATATGGTTTTGTTATATAAGAGTGTAAATGAACCGGACAAGCTATGGCTCGGCTTATATTATTCAACAATTAATTTATGCGAAAAATGTTTATCTTTTTAAAATAACATAATTTATATCCTTTCACTCTCACAAAGTGTGACTCACATCTTTATTTTATTTTTTTGTCAATCCTCTCCCCTCCTTTATCTCTCTCTTAAAATGACACAAATTTACGTCCTTTAAAATGACACACACTTTTTCCTTAATTTATTGTATATAATTAAAGGGGAAAGATATTGTAACAATCAAATTGTATTATTACCATGTTATTACTAATCAATCTCACCGTTAGATCGCTTATGTTGATCCAACGATTATATTAATTTCCATCTTTGTACGGTTATGATTCCCCAAATTTAAAGTGAAAGCATTAAATATGAGAAATCATAATCATATAAAGGTGAAAATAAATATAAAATATTAAATTTGGGAAATCATGATCATACAAAGATGAAAATAAATATAACCGTTGGATCAACATAAGTGATCTAACGGTGAGATTGATTGGTAGTAACATGATAGTAACACGATTTGATTGTTAAAATACCTTGTAATTAATAAAGTAGATTCAATCAAATAAAATAGATTAGTCTAAAAAAAAAAACTACATTTAAAAAGTAGGTCATTAATCTTTCTTTTACATACCGAAAGTGTTATAGGCTAGATATATCATATTATTATTTTTAAATAAAATAAGTTAATTATTATTTTAATTATTTTGAGTAATAAAATCAGATGAAAATTATACTTACAAACTATTTTCATTTACAATATTTTACAATCATATTTTAACCATTGATTTTCACTAATGAACGATTATTATTTCGCAAAACAAACTCATTAATAATTATTAATTCACAATAAATGATAAACATTGAAATGCAGAAATCAATGGTTAAAATATGATTATAAGAGATTATAAATGAAAATATGTTATAAGTATAACTTTCCTCATAAAATAATATTATTTTAATTTTATTATTATTATTGAATGTTAATAGGTTTAAATAGGTCTAGGTTAAGACTTTTATTTTTTAAATAAAGGTCAGACCGAGTTTATAATGGCTAACAGATAAAACCAGATCTAAAGTATTTTATATAAATTTAACCTATTTAAGCCAAATCTTAGCCCGGTCTAACTCATTTTACACTACTATAAGTTATACTCTTAATTTTATCTATTGATCTCATTTATATCTAAGCGCTTTAATTTTTTAATAACGTGTCCATTGGATACAAATATATTAATGGTCAAAATTGAGTTTGAGACCTCTAACTTAGATAAATTACATAATATGTGCTTACCAAAAAAAAATTTACATAATATGTTAATATTTCAACGAATGTATGTATAATTTTTACATTAACAATATATTAAAATTAATGTCATAATTAAATACATTGTATAAGTAATTGAATAAGAGACTCACTTGAATAGAAAAATTAAACTTAAAAGTCTAGCAAATACAAATTTACTCAGAATAACGTTATATTTACAAAAAGTAAAAATTATACGATCATGCTTTAATCTAATATTGTAAAATCTGGACCGAATATTGGCTCCATCGTAACACTGGATTATTGGTCACTAAATTACTAGTTTAATCGGTTAAACTGGATAAAAAAATTTCAAATTGTATAACTATTATCTATTGATGTATACATAATAAGTAATCAAAGAAATTCCATTGAAAATTAGGTAACAATTTTATACAAATATATATAAAGGTAAATCGTTTTTCGTGAAATGAAGTATACACAAAAAAAATTCCAATAAAGTGGCTTTTGATCTTACACGAATAATATTTAAGTGATCCAGTATCATCAATAATTAAGTGATTTTTTTTTGAAAAATTTGGAATTTAAGTGAAAATATAAATAAAAGAAAGGAGTAAAGTAAAAAAATTTGTTCACATTTCAACAAAGGGAGCAGTGAAAATTTTCTCCGGAAACACATGGAGCATGTTTATTTCAAATAATATATTAGAAAAAGAATTCTTACATAGGAGAACTCTCTTCTTAGTGAGAATTCGTTTTACGTATAATAATTTTTTTTGTTTTCTTTATTTTTTATTGTGGATCTCAAATTTAAGTTTGTACTTTCTATCTGGAAAAACATTGCAATAGATATGACAAAATGGGCCACTTGGGTGTACTGAGTTTTTCAACTCCCCATCTTGCCAACTCTTTTTTTTTTTTTTTACCTGACCGTGTTTGGTTCGATTTGGTTACTATGTTTGTTTAGTGAATTTCTGATGTCTAATGCTTCACTAGTTTATGACAGTTCTCCAATAGCTACGGCATGTTCGAAACCGAAAGGGGTAAACATATTGATTTACACGCACGGAAATCAAAGAATGTGTAAGAAGATTGCAATTTTCATGTTAAATGAGAATTATAAAACCCTATGATTAAATAGAAAACATTTGATAATATATATATATACTTTATAGACTAGTACAAAAAAATAAATATAAAAAAGTAATGTAAGACATCTATTTACCATAGGATATAGACACATACTTAATAGCAATTTTGCTTATGCAAAATAGAAAATAAAAAAATAGGAAGCCTGGTGTGGCAAGATGAGTTGGCTTTCTTAGCCCATTATCAAAAGTATGATGGGACGAGCTGACTTATTTGTAAGTGAGTTAATAGCGGGACGAATTGCCTACTTTATCATCTCTACTCATTTATGATTATTTGTGAACTTATTTATATGTCACAATTGTATGTCATGTCAAACTTCCTGCATATGCATTTTTACTCATTTCGGATCTTGTCTATTCAATATCCTTTATGAAAAGAGGCTAGAACATGCTCCATAAGGTTAGATTGTTTTTTTGTGTGTGTGTAGATATTGCAATCGATTCATAGCTTTTCAACTAGTCCGATTCAGGATGGGTCCCGAAATTAAGGCTTTAAATTTTTTCTAAAGACGATATTGGAAAGAATCGAACACATATTCTTAGTTTCTTATCCTCATATACTCAATTTTTTGACGACAATTGAGCTATCATCATTAGGTGCATGAGGTTTTTTCTTTTTTCATCTGAGCCTCTGGGGTCTCTTCTTTATTTTGTTCCTGACTTCGTCTAGCACACAATGAAATGGTGCAGCACTTTACCGAAGATTTGTCTCACAAGGTCTATGGGAAATGTTGATTGTTTGGCCATTTGAGCGAATGATTTAAGTATTTACAAGTTCCACATTGACTTGTAAAAAATTTGAAAAAAAGGTGTTTATAAACTATATTATTTTTGATTATTTTTTTAAAAATTGTATCGTAAAACTATTTTGATGAGTTTTAATCGAGATTACTAAAACTGATTTGCAAATTCTCAAAAATTTCAATGTTCTTGGTGTTTCCATTTATGCAAACAACCTAATTCTAATTTTTTTAGTAGCTAATGTAAGTTTATCATAAATGATTTGATGATAAATATGATTCTAGCCTTCTTTTGAGTTTGTACAACTACGTACATATCTATTAAGGGATTCAAAAGATTTCAAAATTTAGGAAGAAATAATTTTTTCTCCTTTACCAAAAAAAATATATATCAAGTTTCATCATCTTATTACATGGCAGTTAATTTACCATTACGATTCAAGTTACTTTAATTTTTTAATATATATTTTTATTGGGAATGGATTTATATATAATATTAATTCGTGTGAGAAAACCTTAGTCCTCCGGATATAATATAACTGGACGACTAAAATTCTTTCGAATATCCTTATATCTCATAAGAGAATTTATCATACACCATTTAATACCGACGTAACCAACCGAGCAAGAGTAGCTCATATCTCTTCCAATAAAAAATAACTAAAATTCTCTGGTTTTCCACCATTATATTATTTCGAGAAAGCAGACATTTATTTTCTTCCTTTGCACCATTGAAATAGAATATTACATTTACCGAAGGCTGAACTTTGGTCATATGAATCAATCAAGATTATATCAACAAGAATAACAACTACTTTGCTCACATTGTACACAGTGATTATGTTTGCACACGTGCGAATATAGATATTGTTCTCCTGTGGCAGATGAAAGTAAACTGGCCTTTGAAGGCCGATACATGTAAGGTGTAAAACAAAAATTTTACTGCGGAACATACATGCACTCATAGATTCATGCTTTAAGACAGCATGATGTTACCTTGTTTTGGCCTGATCAGTCAGGGAGATGAGATGTCAGGTTTGAAGGGTTCAAACCCTCTAATGGTGATCCACGCCACCGTTCGTCTATGATGCAAGAACTCTTTCTTGAAAGCCACCAGATGAACACCACAATGAGGCTTGCTATGCGCACAAGTGGTGAGGGTGGAGGCTAGGTATCCTGTTTGGAAAGGTGTACTGAGCTACCCTACAGAATGGTGCATAGAGGAGGAGAGTTGGCTTGGTTTTCCAATGAAACCTAAGGTGAGGAACATGTCTATTTATGCGCACCCTTTGGAGAGGAAGAGAGAATTCATTCATTCAAAATGAAAAACAAACTTTCAAATTTCTTTGAAAGTTGTGCATGAAACAGTGTGATAAGGTGGAGCTGTTGCAAAACAAACTTTGCCAACAACCTCCAATCTTATCCACATGAATTTAAATTCAAATTAATTTAAACTTAAATTCATAAACTATCATATAATATATAGTTTTTCATGCGCATAATTCAGCCCTATAAAGGGTCCAAATACATTGAGCAGTTGCATTCAAAATTTGAATCAACTTACCCACTGATTCCCTCAACCACCAAATCTGAATGGAGGTTTGTTTTAAGTGATAAGATAACACTCTTATCACTTAAAAGTGGCGCACCAAACAGCCTAGGGAGAGCCTCCAAAGATGCTTCTTCATCCAAGGAATATGCTCCAATAAGATCCTGTCTTATCCTTTTGTTATGAAACAACTTTTCAAAACCAATTCAAATTCGAATTCAAACACTTGAATTCAAACGTTCAAACATTCAAATTCAAAATTCAAAATTCAAAATTTCAAATTTCAAATTCAAAATTCGAATTTCAAAATTCAAATTCAAATTTTAAAATTCAAATTTCAAATTTCAAATTCAAAATTCGAATTTCGAAATTCAAATTCTAAATTCAAATTTCAAAATTCAAATTTCAAATTCAAAATTCGAAATTCAAATATTTGATTATTAATTTAACTAATTAAATTAATTAGTAATGGCTTGGACTATCCAAGCTCATTACTAAACTCCATGCACCACCCACCCATTTAGGTGGGCTTCCAAACAGCTTCTTGGGCTAATAACATTATTAGGCCCAATACCTTTAAAGCTAGTCCATCATAACTACAAGGTGTTAGTGTGTGACCCATTAGGTCCAACTTAGCTACTGACATAACTGGGCTTGGGCCCAACAAGCCCACAACCCAATTAATGACAACACAGAGCACTAGCAATGCTTTGTTGCCCCAGAACTAGTCAGATTAATGACTTGATCATCCTATTGCACATATTTGGTTACCGTATGTATTTCCCTTCGTCTCGGTTATCTTCCCATTAACCTAGGGTAAGGAAATGTATCAACCCCTGCGGTTTAGGGTAAGCTTTATTCGAAATAGGGAATCTTCAATTTACTGACTCTAAAGGCAGATCATCTCATGATCTCTTTTACTATGCATAGATTCCCGAGTCCCTGTAAATGTCATCCCGATTTCTCCGGTTTACAGATAACCTAATCTCTCACAGAGATTTGACGAATTCCTTCAGCTTATTACCCTAGCCCTGTGCCCTTTAAGGACACGCCCAACAGTATACCTATGAGTCTCCATGTTTCAGGCAGACGAGGTATACAATCAAAACATGCCTTCAAGAACACAGTCTAGGTAATAACTTCTGGTCTAAGGAAAGACACACCCAAACATAAAGAGATTACTCTAATGACACTATCTGTGAGATTTCCTCATAGAGTCTCTTTTTGGGTCTGTTCAGTGCGAGCTATACTCTTATAGGTCCACCCACGACTTTAGCTAAGATATCTCCATATCTGCAGCTCATGAGGTCTTTACCTTGTATCCATATACAAGTAGATAAGTCGTACTAGTCTTTACTCGAGATCACTGGTCCCCAAACTCAGTGTCTCTAGACTAGGAACATATAATTAGGAATAGACATGCAATATCCTTGAATCCTCATGATCGTGATCTCATCACAGATACTCAAGAGATACCTGTTCTATTCCAAGGGGTTTATCCAGTTCATTCATATAATATTAACAGTAATATCGAGACACAATATGAAACTGAATAAATAGTGCTTACATTTATTTGCGACAAATAAAGTTCTACATCTAGTGTCCTTTATTTAATCAAAAGATTGTCTCTAGGACACCCATATGCTAACAAGCTCCCACTTGGCCTAGAGCCAATCAGACCTAAGTCGTATGCCCAAAGCCTCATAATGACTATCATGTTTTCTCTGAGAAACAGCCTTTGTCAGAGAATCGGCCAGGTTATCGTCTGTGGGAACATAATCCATTTTTACATCATTCCTATCAATGATTTCTCTAATCAAATGATATCTGCGGAGCACGTGTTTAGATCTTTGATGAGACCTAGGTTCCTTTGACTGCGTGATGGCTCCAGTGTTGTCGCAAAGCAACTGTATGGGCTCATCCACGCTTGGAACCACCCTTAGTTCATTTATGAACTTCTTGATCCACACTGCCTCCTTAGCTGCTTCTGAAGCAACTATGTATTCAGCCTCTGTCGTTGAGTCTGCTGTTGTCTCCTGCTTGGAACTTTTCCAAGACACTGCCCCACCATTTAAGGTGAATACGAATCCTGACTGTGACTTGCAGTCATCTTTGTCACTCTGAAAGCTGGCATCAGTGAACCCTTTCACTGTTAACTCATTAACCCCACTATAGACCAGAAACGCATCCTTAGTTCTTCTTAAGTATTTAAGGATGGTTTTGACTGCCGTCCAGTGACCCTCTCCAGAGTCTGACTGGTATCTGCTCGTAATGCTTAAAGCATATGAGACATCTGGTCTCGTACATATCATGGCATACATGATGGATCCAATAGCCGAAGCGTATGGAATTCCACTCATGCGATCCTTCTCAGGCTGTGACTTAGGACACATAGCCCTTGATAGGTGTACCCCATGACCGACAGGAAGAAAACCCCTTTTCGACCCTTCCATGCTAAACCTCTTTAGCATCTTGTCAACGTACGTGGATTGAGATAAACCCAGCAGCCTCTTGGATCTATCTCTATAGATCTTTATACCGAGTATAAAGGCTGCCTCTCCCAAATCCTTCATGGTAAAGTTTTCTGAAAGCCACTCTTTCGTTATTTTTAATGTGGGGATGTCATTTCCTATTAGCAATATGTCATCTACATAAAGCACTAGGAAGACGACATTACTCCCACTTACCTTTCTGTAAACACAAGGTTCATCCTCGTTCTTGATAAAACCGTTACTCTTAACGACTTCATCAAAACGTATATTCCAACTCCTTGATGCTTGCTTTAGCCCATATATTGACCTTTGTAGTTTGCATACCATATGCACCTGATCTTTGTTTTCAAAGCCTTCAGGTTGTGTCATGTACACTTCCTCCTTCAAGAACCCATTCAAGAAGGCGGTCTTGACATCCATTTGCCAAATTTCATAGTCGTGGTATGCTGCTATTGCAAGCATGATCCTAATAGATTTGATCATGGCAACTGGTGAAAAAGTTTCATCATAGTCAACTCCTTGTCTTTGACGATACCCTTTCGCCACCAACCTAGCTTTGTAGGTCTGAACGTTGCCATCTGCATCAGTCTTTCTTTTAAAGACCCATTTATTACCAATAGGAACTATTCCTTGTGGTTTAGGAACCAAGGTCCATACCTTGTTCTGATACATCGAATCCATTTCAGATTCCATGGCTTCAAGCCATTTTGAGGAGTCAACATCTTTGACCGCCTCCTCGTAGTTACTTGGTTCATCATTCTCAACAGTTTGCTGATTCTCAATCACAAACCCGTACCTTTCAGGTGGATGGATGACCCTCGTAGGTCTACGGAGTTGTGTGTTTACTTCTCCATTGGAGAACGTCGCCTGCGGAGCAGACTCGGGTTCCTCAATCTGTTCTTGTGGATCTTGCACTTCTTCAAGATCAATCTTACTCCCACTGCCTCCTTGAGAGATCAAATCCTTCTCAAGGAACTCAGCATTCTTTGAAACAAACACTTTGTGTTCTTCCATGGAGTAGAAGTAGTATCCCTTAGTACCTTTAGGATACCCCACAAATAGACATTTAGTATTCTTAGCACTAAGCTTGTCTGATGTCAACGCTTTGACATAAGCTGGCGATCCCCATACCCTGAGGTAACTCAGGTTGGGTCTCTTACAACTCCATATCTCATATGGTGTGGTCTGAACAGATTTAGACGGTACCCTATTTAGAAGGTATGCCGCTGTGTCTAAGGCATATCCCCAAAACGATTTTGGAAGTTGAGTCTCACTCATCATAGACCTAACCATGTCTAACAAGGTCCTGTTTCTCCTTTCGGAGACACCGTTTTGGTGTGGTGTGTAAGGAGCGGTAAATTGTAGAGAATTCCATTTTCTCTCAGATAACCCTGAAACTCGTGGCTCAAATATTCACCACCACGATCTGATCGTAATGTCTTAATCATCTTCCCACGCTGTTTCTCCACCTCATTCCTAAACTCTTTGAACTTCTCAAAAGCTTCAGATTTATATCTCATTAGGTATATATACCCAAATCTTGATTTGTCATCTGTAAAGGTAATGAAATAAGAATATCCACCTCTAGCCTCAATAGAAATTGGGCCACATACATCTGTATGAATGAGTTCTAATAACTCACTAGCCCTATGACTCTCAAGCCCTTTGGGCTTTTGTTGAATCATTTTCCCAGCTAGACAAGATTCACACTGTCCATAGGATTCCAAATCCATGGAGTCCAGGTATCCATCTCTGTGCATCCTAGATAATCTTGTTTCATTTATGTGCCCTAGTCTACAGTGCCAAAGATAAGATTGATTATCCGTCCTAGGTCGTTTCACATCTATATTGAGCACTTCATTTCCCATTTCCAACACATACAATCCATTTATTAAAGAAGCAGTACCGTAAACCATATCATTCAAAATGATAGAAAAAGTACCATTCCTAATACTGAAAGTATATCCATCTTGTTCTAAACAAGAAATTGAAATAATGTTTCTAGAAATTTGCGGAACATAAAGACAATTATTCAAATGCAATAAAAGGCCCGTAGGAAAAATAAGGTCAGCATCTCCAACTGAATGAGCAGCAACTCTTGCTCCATTACCAACGCGGAGATCCACCTCGTTTCTATCCAATCTCCTTGGGCTCCTAAGTACCTGCAACATATTGCAGATATGAGAACCACATCCGGTATCCAATACCCATGAGGATGGATTAGCATAAGAATAATTTATCTCAATCATGAAAATACCTGAGGCAGAAGCATCACCATGCTTCTTGTCCTTCACATTGTTCAGGTAGTCTGGACAATTCCTCTTCCAGTGGCCTTTCTTGCCACAATGGAAGCACTCAGCATCACCCTTGTCCTTAGGTGCCTTCTTACCCTTCTTCTTGCCCTTCTTCTTCTTGGATTTTCCTTTGGGCTTAAGGGGGTCACCTTTTGCAGGCTCCTTACCCTTTCCCTTGGCCTTGCTAGGCCCACCAATCAAAAGAGTCTGTGTCCTATCCTTCTTGAAGGACACTTCAACTGTTGTTAACATGCTTAACAACTCAGGCAAGCTCACTTGCATCCCATGCATATTGTAATTCATGATGAATTGACTGAAGGAAGGTGGAAGTGAGGTGAGGACTAAGTCATTACTTAGCTCGGCATCCATGATGAAGCCTAGGTTTCCTAGCTTCTCAATCAGCCCGATCATCTTGAGAACATGGCTGGCAACAGACATGCTCTCAGTCATCCTACAAGAGAACAGTTCTCTTGAGGCCTCATACCTCTCATGCCTGCCTTTAATATCATACAACTCCTTGAGATGTACGATAATAGAGGGAGCATCCATATGCTCATGCTGCTTTTGCAGTTCAGGCGACATGGATGCCAACATGATGCATACTGCCATCACATTGTCATCCAAGTGCTGTTGATGGGTTACGAAATCAAATTCCGCAAACCCTTCTTCCCCTTCCCGTGGAGCTACGGGTATTACAGCATCTAAAACGTAGGCAATCTTTTCGGCCCTTAGAACTATTCTTAGGTTCCGATACCAGTCCATAAAATTCGAACCGGTCAGTTTATTCGTATCGAGTATTGAACGCAGTGACAATGGATTAGTCATACTATAAGCTGAAAAGGATGTAAAGATAGTTTTAGTTAATATACGGTTATGTAGTTAAAAGCAAATTATTAAAGACTTGAAATAATTTGCCCCTCCCATTATTTTATCTAAGTCAATGACCCTTCCTTTTGACTTAGGGTTAATCTACTTTAGATTTTACCTTAGTGGGATTAAGAGTGCGATTATTTATTTTAAACTCCGTCTGAGACCACAAGATTAATTTAAATAAAGGGTTGATCTTTATCAACAGTATCTCATACTCTCTCTTAACATTAGGTTGACAACTCTTTGTCACTTAGTGGTGCATCTCATGCAACCAACCTAGCACCATTACCCTAAGCACATAAGCCCGGCTGTGCCTGCAACTTATGTCTTAGTTAAGCATTAAACCAGCACCCTAAGTGTCTTACACTTCAAACACTACTCTAGCCCAATGAAATAGTGGGTCCCAACTGAGTTGTGGAGCACCTCTACGTAGAAGAGTTTTGAGTAGCATTGGTGGTGGGAGATAATCATATGCTTAATTATTTATTCCTTTTAAGGGTTCCTTTTATCTTGGGGTTAATTAGGTCCCATCAAACGCATATTGTAAGTTATCATGCTAGTCGTTACCTATGTCAAACATCTATCGGTATACACTAGTCGTTATTGGACAAACATAATAACCATACAAACGCGGTTTGCCCAATTTATGCATACTAGACGTTCTAATCATACATGCATATAAACAGTTTATATTGAGATAGCCATGGTGCTCGCGCTTTTGTCCTTTTTGCTTCTTTAAGCAACGGCCGCTTGTCGTCTATACGCCACTAGCCTATTTCTCTAATTACAAATAATTAAAGAAACTCCATAACACTTTGGAGGAACAAAATTACAAAATTTAAATTACAAATATACTTGTAAATTAAAATGCGCGATTACACATAAATTTAAAATTCAAAAAAATTCAAATCCGGGCACCATGACCATCCCCTTCCTGTTTGTACCTGAAAAGTTCAAAACTTGCAAACACAAACATTATATTATCACATAACATTTTCACATGTATTTTGACATTTAACATTTAAACATCAAAATAACATCAAGATTCATAATCTTAAATTTCTCATTGGCCGAATTTAAAAATAATTTCAATTCAAATTTTGTTAATTCTTTCTTAAAGAAAACAAAATTAAACCATGCATGTAGCCATATATCCCTATATGGCCGAATCATATAGGTAACTATATGATAAATTTGTCACAAAATTTCATGCATATAAACATGACACAATTCATGGAGAAAAATAAGAAATCATTCAAGGTACTCTTAGTACCCTCCATGGCCGAATCTACCCTTTCAAAAAGGGTGTTCCTTTTAGAACTTTCATAAAGAAAAGAAACTAAACCATGATGCATAATGTTTTATGAACACAGAATCAAATTTTCATGTTCATAAAAACAAAAACTTTAACACTTTAAAGGATTTGTGATTCAAAATCCACATGCAGAATTTTAACTTTAACCCTTTAAAGATTTTTGACCGTGAAAGACTCTTTTCACAAACAAGGTACCATCACCCGTCGATGGTAAAGCAACCGGGCTCTTATACCACTTGAAAGTAAACTGGCCTTTGAAGGCCGATGCATGTAAGGTGTAAAACAAAAATTTTACTGCGGAACATACATGCACTCATAGATTCATGCTTTAAGACAACATGATGTTACCTTGTTTTGGCCTGATCAGTCAGGGAGATGAGATGTCAGGCTTGAAGGGTTCAAACCCTCTAATGGTGACCCACACCACCGTTCGTCTATGATGCAAGAACTCTTTCTTGAAAGCCACCAGATGAACACCACAATGAGGCTTGCTATGCACACAAGTGGTGAGGGTGGATGCTAGGTATCCTGTTTGGAAAGGTGTACTGAGCTACCCTACAGAATGGTGCATAGAGGAGGAGAGTTGGCTTGGTTTTCCAATGAAACCTAAGGTGAGGAACATGTCTATTTATGCGCACCCTTTGGAGAGGAAGAGAGAATTCATTCATTCAAAATGAAAAACAAACTTTCAAATTTCTTTGAAAGTTGTGCATGAAACAGTGTGATAAGGTGGAGCTGTTGCAAAATAAACTTTGCCAACAACCTCCAATCTTATCCACATGAATTTAAATTCAAATTAATTTAAACTTAAATTCATAAACTATCATATAGTATATAGTTTTTCATGCGCATAATTCAGCCCTATAAAGGGTCCAAATACATTGAGCAGTTGCATTCAAAATTTGAATCAACTTACCCACTGATTCCCTCAACCACCAAATCTGAATGGATGTTTGTTTTAAGTGATAAGATAACACTCTTATCACTTAAAAGTGGCGCACCAAACAGCCTAGGGAGAGCCTCCAAAGATGCTTCTTCATCCAAGGAATATGCTCCAATAAGATCCTGTCTTATCCTTTTGTTATGAAACAACTTTTCAAAACCAATTCAAATTCGAATTCAAACACTTGAATTCAAACGTTCAAACATTCAAATTCAAAATTCAAAATTCAAAATTTCAAATTTCAAATTCAAAATTCGAATTTCAAAATTCAAATTCAAATTTTAAAATTCAAATTTCAAATTTCAAATTCAAAATTCGAATTTCGAAATTCAAATTCTAAATTCAAATTTCAAAATTCAAATTTCAAATTCAAAATTCGAAATTCAAATATTTGATTATTAATTTAACTAATTAAATTAATTAGTAATGGCTTGGACTATCCAAGCCCATTACTAAACTCCATGCACCACCCACCCATTTAGGTGGGCTTCCAAACAGCTTCCTGGGCTAATAACATTATTAGGCCCAATACCTTTAAAGCTAGTCCATCATAACTACAAGGTGTTAGTGTGTGACCCATTAGGTCCAACTTAGCTACTGACATAACTGGGCTTGGGCCCAACAAGCCCACAACCCAATTAATGACAACACAGAGCACTAGCAATGCTTTGTTGCCCCAGAACTAGTCAGATTAATGACTTGATCATCCTATTGCACATATTTGGTTACCGTATGTATTTCCCTTCGTCTCGGTTATCTTCCCATTAACCTAGGGTAAGGAAATGTATCAACCCCTGCGGTTTAGGGTAAGCTTTATTCGAAATAGGGAATCTTCAATTTACTGACTCTAAAGGCAGATCATCTCATGATCTCTTTTACTATGCATAGATTCCCGAGTCCCTGTAAATGTCATCCCGATTTCTCCAGTTTACAGATAACCTAATCTCTCACAGAGATTTGACGAATTCCTTCAGCTTATTACCCTAGCCCTGTGCCCTTTAAGGACACGCCCAACAGTATACCTATGAGTCTCCATGTTTCAGGCAGACGAGGTATACAATCAAAACATGCCTTCAAGAACACAGTCTAGGTAATAACTTCTGGTCTAAGGAAAGACACACCCAAACATAAAGAGATTACTCTAATGACACTATCTGTGAGATTTCCTCATAGAGTCTCTTTTTGGGTCTGTTCAGTGCGAGCTATACTCTTATAGGTCCACCCACGACTTTAGCTAAGATATCTCCATATCTGCAGCTCATGAGGTCTTTACCTTGTATCCATATACAAGTAGATAAGTCGTACCAGTCTTTACTCGAGATCACTGATCCCCAAACTCAGTGTCTCTAGACTAGGAACATATAATTAGGAATAGACATGCAATATCCTTGAATCCTCATGATCGTGATCTCATCACAGATACTCAAGAGATACCTGTTCTATTCCAAGGGGTTTATCCAGTTCATTCATATAATATTAACAGTAATATCGAGACACAATATGAAACTGAATAAATAGTGCTTACATTTATTTGCGACAAATAAAGTTCTACATCTAGTGTCCTTTATTTAATCAAAAGATTGTCTCTAGGACACCCATATGCTAACAGCAGATGAGTTCAATCTAGATTGGATGATTGATCTCGGATTCAAATGTTCCTTTCTGGATATCTATGGGTCAGGTATCTGGGAGAAACGTGAATCACTGACACTGACCAGGGCGTTTGCCTCAAAGGTGTGTGTGTGATACTCAATGATTAGGGTTAGATTTTGTGTATCTTGTTGTTCCACCTACCTTCCTTATATAACGCGGCTCTAGGATTTGCTTGGGTTGGGCCGAGATAGAGAGTGAGTGGGCCTGAGTCCAGCCCATAACAGATATAATATGAAATTCTAAAATTTTATTACAAGTCATGAAGGTACTATTGGATTTATGCGGAAGCGATTTAGGACCTAGTACATTGGTATGCTTACCGAATCATCCTCGTTTCACGATTACCTCTTGGTGCGCAGATCTCGTGTAGAATCTTCCCTTATGTGATTCCTCTTCACGAACTGCTCACCTTAGCGCCGCAGCACGAACAAATCCCTTGATGCTGGACTGTGGCAGACCTTCCAGACTATGACTCAAGGGGAACGGGAAGTGTATGGGCACTCTCTCACTTTCAGGGAGATGACCATCCATCAGCCCTCTGCAACCACCAAGTGATCAACCTCTGTCTGTGGCTGATGGCTGGAAGTGAATATGTACGGGTTCCAAGAAACCCTAACCCTAATCAGAATGGGCCTGAGGTTTCTTGGGCTCTTCTTACACACTAAGCCTTATTGGGCTTTAGTGAAAGAGCAAAACCCAACAAGTCAGAGTTCATTAACATTTCTCCACAAGAAAATCTATTACTTCTTCAAAAATGCATAGCACAAATTTCAACCAAGATACAGAGTAACAATATTTAAGCCGAGATTTCTATGGCCCTAACAAGGCTTCTTGGTAGTGGTGTTTGCGATCTGGATTGGATCGATTTTAGAAGAAAAAAATTATGTAATCTAATCCCTTCGATTTGATCATATAATTATCCATTCAATTTGAATTTTTATTCAAGTTACAACATGAAATCATCAAATTAGGACTATCGCATGACTTCGTCACTAGACATAGTTAGGCCTAGTCTTTACAAGGACATGTTTGGAACACCTGATAAAGAAGATAGGATAGGATAACTTATCATATCCTACTCATCAAACACAGGACATGATATAAACTTATCAACCCCATATCATATCCTACCTTTATTCTATCATGTTCACCAAACAAGTCATGAAGCCCAAATTGTTGTTTGCCTAAGTTGTGGCTAAAAATGAAAGCCGAAGACTTGGATCCATCAATATAAATTAAGGGTTTCATATTTCTCATTTCTTATGTTAAATGAGAATTGAAATCTCATGTTGTAGAGATAAAAAGCATGTGGGACCCCATGTGTTCGAAAAAATTAGATGTAGGACTCATGTTAGAACGGAAATCGAAGAGTGTGTAGGAAAGCCCTAAATTGCTGTTTGCCTAAGTGTTAAATGAGAAATATAAAACCCATAAATTAATTGAGTCGCAAAATTGCAGTAAGGTTAACGGGTAGAGTGACATATATATTATTAAACTGAATAAATAATTTATATATTATTAATTGAAAGTTTATTAATTATTCATATAACTTAACGACCTACTTACAGGAAATAATGCAACGAACTATTTAGTTAACTGAATTAATTCATTCTTTATAATACATTCCTTGAAAGTACAAAATATATTAAGGGCATTACAAATTTCCCATAATTATACTTCAACAGTGAATCTTACATCTCGTTTTGTCACTGTGCATTAAAAAAAACGACAGCTATGTCCAAAATTAATAATGAAATTCATTTGTAATGGGACAATTTTCGGTATACCAGTAAGTAAGGGACATGTTAACGGGACTTTAGACCATTAAGCTAAAAAATATTTATCATTCTTCGTTATACTATTTAAGTTATGGGTTTTATAATTCTCATTCAACATGAGAATTACAATTTTCCTACACATTCTTCGATTTCCGTGTTAACATGGATCCTACATATAATTTTTTATAACAGTCTCACATGCTTTTTATCTCTTCAACATGAGATTTCAATTCTCTTTCAACATGAGAATTATAAAACGTTATTTAAAAAAATAAAGCAGTAGAACAATAGAAGTGTTTCTTGATGGTGACATGTGGATGTTGTGAAAGCTGCTGAGATGTGACGATTTTTGTTGCACTGTTGATGATGAGTAATGACTTCTGTTCTTATTGATGACATAAAGCCTAATCAAATTTGCTTTTAATTCTTTTGCAACCACGACTTCATGTTCATCTTCTGTACACTAAAAGCGAATTAGGCTCTTGTTCTAAATAATCAGTTAGGAATTCACCTAAAAGATGTGTATTTGGTAATGAGGATTTGTAAGATTCAGCATCAAAAGATATGCTACGGTATAGAAATGGAGGTGTTAAAGTCTGTATTGCGTGGAGTAACTATTCAGACTCTCTCTAGTAAAGTTACACGTTTAGGAAATTAAATTTACAATGTTTTTGGAGGAAGTTTGACTCAACTTATGTAGTTTCACTTAATAATGATAAAAATAAAAATCGAAGACAATACAAAAACATTGTAAGGAACTGCTGCAATAGTAGTTTATTATTCATAAAAGAATGAAATCTTCCAATACAAAAGAATAAGAATAAAAATAAATCACATGAACTAAGGCAAACTCTCCCATCATGGTAATTAAATTTTCATTCTGAATTTACAGTTGCTGGCCTTGATGCTTATCAGATTATTAGATGATAAGCTATCCACAATCAACATGCATTCTCCCAAGACTCTCACCTTCTTCAGCTTCAGCCTCCCAAGTTTGATGGCTATTGGTGCGTGGACCTTGAGATTCAATGGAATGCGTCCCGTTTGTTGTTGTTGCTGCAATGCTGTCATTAAGGTGCTTCCGGATTGCACTTGACCAGTTAAGGACACATTGAGCACTGTTTTGTTCTGATGACCTTGGTAGAATTGGGGTAGTGACCCTTCACAAAGCTTTGTGTTTGTGTACCACACACTCAACTTTCCACTTTTTTCATAGTAAATACCAATCTTCTTGTTTGGGTTGTCTGCAGTGATCTTCACATCAAACTTTGCATACAGACTCAAGTCAAAGTTAAGCCTCAGATCACTTATCCTCAAGGTGTTAACTGAGTAATTGGGAAGTTTTGGTTTGAAGATTAGGTAAAGGGATCCAGCTGTTGCTGCCAAGATAATGAGCAAGAGGGAAAGCAAGCATAGTGTCCAACATATGCACTTGCAAAAGAAGCTTCTTTTTGGTGGTGTAGGGTATATTGTTGGCATGGCATGTAGTAATGGAGGATGGTGCTGCACCTGCACAGGGCTACCCTTTTCTGATCTTGAGGAACCTGGAGGTACCAATGGGGTTGTTGGGGGTGGTGGTGTTTCCACCTTCACTGGGTGGATCCTCTGTCTCTGATGATCTGCCATGAATAATACTATGCAAAGTAGTTTGCTGAGTGCTCTTGTCTCTCAGATTTTGTGGTGATAACACCCTTTTATTTCGTTCATGTCAACACCGGGCAAGAGAACTATTGAGATATATAGTCCCACATTGGTTATATGTGCAACTAATGTGGAGTTTATAAGTCCTTGGGCACTCCCACCTTTGAGCTAGCTTTCGGGGTAGTGTATCCCAAGGTTCTTTACATGGTATTAGAGCCTCGCCGTCCCCCACTTTCTCTTGTGGACTCTCTTAGCACAGGTAGGTTGGGCCCACTTTCTCTTGTGGACTCTCTTAGCACAGGTAGGTTGGGCCCGCTTTCTCTTGTGGACTTTCTTAGCACATGTAGGTTGGGCCTGTTGCATCATCCACTCTTCGATCTCAATGGGCTCTCGTGTGATGGGGCGTATGTGCAACTAATGTGGCCTTTATTAAGGTCTTGGACACTCTCACCCTTTGAATTAACTTTTGAGGTGGTGTATCCCTTAACTTTTGGGGTGGTGTATCCCAAGTTTCTTTAGAATAACCTTCGCGCATTTGGGGCATATTGCAAATGTTGTGGCTATTTCCTTATTTGACTTCTAATTGTGAAAATACTGTTAGGGGTAGATTGATTGGTCTCGCAAAAGGTATCTTAGTATGGTTACCTTCTTCACCTACAAACAGCATGTAAATTACCAAAATAGATTGTGGTAGTTCATCTAAATGTTGACTTTTGATTGAATTACATCAGAGACAAGAGTTCCTTTCTACATTTTCTTTTGTTGAGGCTATGACTCCTGTAGTGATTTCAGTATGACACGTGTCATTCATTAGTTAAGCTGTAAGAATAGTACTACTTGTCTACACATTACATCACATCTATATAATTCTATCATTTGATTATAGCTTAGTCTTCAATTTTTGTACCGTCACTTTGAATTTTCCATTTTGCCTTTAGTGTGAGTTGACGTACACCGAAGTATTGTTCATGTGCTGATAATTGCCATGTGTTGAGGAGATGGGCATAAAGACATTCTTCAAACATGCTTTGCAAATAAGGAAACCTTACTTGCACATTAAGGCTACGTTCCACACACAGTACAAAAGTGGTTTAGGTAAATACTATTGTCTTAACAAAAACTTAACCAAACAATTGTTTAATACCTTTAATTGGGTTACACATTCCTTGAAACCAAACCAAGAATTTATACAATTACAGATCTAGTGAGGTAGTTTGAAATGCATTTATTAAGAATTATTTATTATACAGAAACTTATTCAGCACAACTATACTTGTGTTTGATTTTTTGTGTCGGCCATAATTGACTTCAACCGGGTCCCTTTAGTATTGAGAAATTGTGTGTATATCTCTATAATTTTTAAAAATGGTGACCTCGTGCACAGATTTCTGCATGATATAAAATACACCTAGCGGAGAAAGCCTGTTTCTATGACTAAGGGCTTGTTTGGTGTATAACTTACACAGCAGGATCCCTTTATATATCAAAATGATGTATAACTTAATCTGATCTAAGAGTGGTGGATTAGGCCTGATAAATGATTGATATATTAATATTGCTTACAAGTACAATTCTCAAAAACTAATATATCATTTCAATATTTATATATTAAAATAATTTTTTTTAAATATTAATTTTTAAAATATCGGAGAACATTATCTTATACAATATCATACCAAATAGTATTAAAATTTAATCAGGTCTTATATAATCAAGTCTTATACTATCAGATCTTATCCTATACTATGCACCAAACATGTCCTGTAATACATGATTAGACAACCTTACCGTTATATCAAGAGTCAGCCATGGAGAAGAATTTTGGTGGTCCTGGACCACCATTGATTCAGTGGTCCAAACCAATCAGGATGAGACAACTATTGAAGAGAGAGGAGAGAGAAAAAATAAAATATAAATTTTTGTACAAGTGTCACTCATTGAATGGAAGGACCACATGGGGCCTGGAGCACTAAATTTTTTTCCGTCAGCCATGGTACAAAAAGAATTAGAAAGGTATATAGCAGGTTAACAAAATGGTGCCCAAATAGCAATATTGATTAGCTTCTTTTGTCTTTGATTTCCAAAATAAAATGTTTGCGGATATAATCTAGCTGGCAGTAGCAATAGACACAAACTTCTTGATACCAAGCCAAGCAAGTTATTAAACCTAAACGGATGTTGAAATCTATCATCTTTAAGGGGAAGAAAAGAAAGGACCAGAGCTATGCTGTATGCCACATCCGTAAGAAGAAGATTATAATTTATAACCAATTGAACCAATTTTTATTGCACTGTCAGCATGCTGATCATATGCAAGTTTCTTAAAACTTGTACACAGAATAAACAATTGCATGAGCTATTCAATCTCAATCTCTTGTGGAGCTGCCTCAGTTGTTGACCCTTCTGCATCGGTTTCTTCTTCACTAATACCAGCAGCTTCCGCAGTCCTCGTAACCCATTCTTTGAGGGGCTCCTCATTCAAATCAAGCCTTAAAATACCCGCAAACATCCCACCCAAGAATGCCACTGGTTCCTGCAGCAATGGTGAAATTTGGGAAAAACAATATCAAAATTTCAATGCCAACCAATGGACACCCTTGTATGCATAACAGAATGCTTTTCAGCTTATAAGTATTGTGAAAAACTTCAATTAAGCTACATCTCAGGAGTCAGGGGATAGTAAGTTAGCTAGCCATCAAGTTAAGAATATTGGTAGGCATTTAACAAACTAACAAGGTTTCAAGTTAGCAACACAAAAACAATTTTATTTATTTATTTTTGATAAAAAGAGAGTAAATGTTTTGCTAAGCCATGAACTTAGCAGGGCAATGTTTTCAAATGCGGATTGCAACATGTTGCGGTCAACCTGAAAAATGCTATAGCGGGTTGCGGTTACGGAAATAGCGAAATAGATATATGATAGAAATAATGACAAAAAAAATATTTGTTAAAGACAGAGATAGTAGAAGTGCCAAAGAGACGCAAATAGACTAAAAAACCCTTAAAATTTAAATTTAAGACAAAATTGACATTTTGCCTTATGACAACAATATGGCCGCAAATGTGATAGCAATGACCGCTATTGCATTCTAGTGCGACGCGACGCGATTTCTTGCGGTGAGACCCAATATGGCGCAGCTCGCGGCGCTATTGTGGCGCAATTAACTACTATAAGCAGGAGCTCTTTGCTTTCTCGACAAATTGCATTTCAGCCCAGTGATAAAATTCACTCAAGCACACGCCACAAGTCAATGGAGGCATCGCATACATATTGGAATATTAAAAATAACTAACATAATAGCTAGTTTAGATGTGAGTGATTATTAAGAAGGCACAAGATTTTCATTTAGCACCTTAACATTGAGCACTGAAAAGCCTTTGCCCTCTACTTGTGGACATATATCAAAAGAAAGAAGAACTACATTTAAAGATCACATGTATTGATGAAAGATACAGATAATTAATAGGTAAAAGAAGCAGTTTCACTGATGACAAAATTGACAAATAAGCTCTTCTAAAATAAGTTATGGTTCTGTATGATTTAAGACCCTACATGTTTTTCTATGGCAGCTTGTCTATGTATGATTGACATATGTTTCATTATCCAGTAAGCTCATTATTGAATTATCAATCTCGAATTTAATTATGCACCATAAACGAAAAATTAATTTTGCATCAATTTCAGTGTTTCCATGATTAAAAATCAGAAAACGGGATACTCATTGAGAAATAGCCGTAAAAAACTTCATCCCGATGTGAAGATATTTCATCAAATTTAACTACCACATGTAGCAGTAGTATAGAGAATTTTATTTGACTGATAATTTGTGTCAAAGAACCTTGGGATACACCATCCCAAAAGCTAGCTCAAAGGGTAAGAGTGCCCAAGGCCTTATAAAGGCCACATTAGTTGCCCATACAACCAATGTGGGACTATATATCTCAACAATTTGATATCATGTTTTCAGTAGATTAGTCCAAACTTGTTTTAAAATTTTACTTGATATATCTCCCATTTGCAATTGGGATAAAGGTGATGTCGATGTTGAATATATTTCCAACTATTTCCCAGCCCAAAACAAAAGTCTGATTGGGATTAAGCTTCTTTAGAGGTTCTTGCATTCAATAGGCAAGAGCATCTAGTTTCCCTGCTTTGTAAGCTACAATTTGAGGCTTCAACAAGAGATAAGATAGTACAATGCAAGCATAGTTTCGAAACCCAAACCAATTTATACACTCTCATCCTCTATACTGGCACTTGCATACCCATTTCTCAAGAGAAAAAAAAAAAGTATCTCAAAGACGCAGCTCACCCACATATGTTAAAAATATGCAGCCAGGGACAATCACCATTTTAATTAAATTCCTTATTATCAGTAAATATTCGAGAAATAGAAGATTGATTTCTGCAGAGCTCACCCACTTATAAGTTATAATCAA
Organism: Gastrolobium villosum; assembly: GCA_032173675.1. Lineage (NCBI taxonomy): Eukaryota > Viridiplantae > Streptophyta > Magnoliopsida > Fabales > Fabaceae > Gastrolobium > Gastrolobium villosum. The sequence goes on along the minus strand of JAVKPL010001303.1, from coordinate 119,168 downwards.
AGAGTTGATAAAAATAATACCTTTAGAGCTTCTTTGATGATGGGGTCTTCTGCAGGATTAAAGAAAAATGCTGTAACCCCATTTCCATTCTGAATTCCATGGGAATTATTGTTAGCACTAAAACCCATGTTTCTGCACATTCCTCCTACCCTTCGCCCCCGTGAACGTGATGATGATGATGATGATAATAACCTAGCTTCTTGCTTCAATTTCCCCTGTCAATTAAGTAGATATATAATTAGAGGGAAAATGAAGAATTGAGAAGAAGCAAGTTGAAAATAAAATAAAAAATGAGGAGGATTGAATAATAACAGACCCAAGTACATGAGAGTGGCAGAGGAGAATTAAGGAGGAGAGACATAGCCAAGGTAGCTGTGTTGGAAGATAACAGCCAGAGTGCGTGGGGAGTCGCTCTATGTTCTCCACTAAATAGTCAAATTAATTTTACAAGTCAAGTAGAAATTGACTATTGTATTTTGTCTCTCCGATCCAAAAGCTTATGTTTTTTTTAGAATTCCTTTCTGTTTTACCTTTTTCATTTTTTATTCATTTTTTTTAGGGTAATCAATTGGTTATGTTACATGAAAAAGTCCATGCGGTGTATTGGATTTATTTTAAAAGAATTTTTTGAGATAAAAATTCTACATTTTAAAAGATATTTTAGAATTGGAGAGACTTTATATTTTTTAAAAGACTTTTTTTTTTTTACAATCAAGATTTCATAAGATTGGATTTTAAAGGATTTTAATAAAATTCATAAGATTTGAAAGAACGATATGTATTTATAAGATTTTAAAAAATTATATAAAATTTTAACAAATATTCAAAATTACAAGAGTCAATAAAAACAAATAACAAAGAAATGTAATGATATTAATAAAAAAAAATTAAACTTAACAGCAAGTTAAAAATTATCTCAAAAATTGTGGAATGCCACTCACTTTTTTTTTTTCAATCCATTAAAATACTAATTGAATCCCAACTGAATTTTGTTGTCCAAAACCAATACATTAAAATTCTTTGAAATTTCAATCAAATACACTTATACATATTATAAGTTTACTGCACACACAAGAATTGATGGGTTCACCAATATAAAAAATAAAAATTAAAATAAAATAAAGTGCAGTCTTTAACGTGTCTTGCTTTTTTTTTTTTCCGGTAACATGATTTTTTTGTTATCGTAAGTTCATTTGAACAAAATCACATGAAAATAAAATTTTCTTAGTTAAAACAATTCTTTAATCATTCCAGAACAAGTGAAAATGTACTCCGACAAAAGAAAAATGAAAATCAAATTTTTTAAAACATAATCTATCCTATTAACTATTATTTCTTATCTACAAATATATAACGTGATTCATGATTTAGGATCATATATCGAGTTTTTTTTTTCAAAAACTATTTTTTTCAAGAAAAAAGTACTTCTCATTTTTAATTCTGCTTTTAAAAAAGTAAAAGTTACAAAAAAGCCAAAAATCTACTTTTTCAGAAACTAAAAATTTTAACTTCTAAAAAGAGCAGAAGTCAAAAGCCAATTTTTTTTTTTCAAAAATTAAATATTTTTATAAAAATATAAATAGCTTTACTTTTTATAAAAAATACTTTTAAAATAAAAAAGAGATAAAAGTTATTTTTTTGAGAAGGCCAATATTTTAAAAAAAAAGAACAGAAATGATCTAATTAACTATGTGGACCTTGTGATAGCAATATTCTGTCATTATATATATAACCTCTCGATCCAAAAGATAGGAAATGACATTATGTCATGGGTAATAGTTTTTAGAAGATAGGTATTATCTTCTACACACTCATTGGTGTAGGTAGGGTCCATTTTTAGGGGAAGAGAGAGAAAAAGTAAAGTGGGACTGAATTTGTGTGTGTAGGAGATAGATTATATTTTATGCAACATAAAAGTAATAAATCCCTTATGTCATTACTCATTTGTAAGGAAAAACATTGCAATAGGCCTTTTAATATTGGGACATGTCATTATAAGCAATTTTTTTCTTCAAGTGGTAGAGCCCACTAATTTGTCTCTATGACATGAGATAACTATCTCCTTTAACATGAGATTAATAAAACCCCTTTAATATTTCTCCCAAAGGTTTCATCCCATTAACTTGGCACAGTACCCTTATGACTACCTCTTTACCCTTTCAGCTCCAATTTGAGCTTTCATTCTACCAAGTTGAACTGGGCCAAAGATTTTATTTAGGCCAACTGAGGTTGCCTTCACATGGCCAACACCCAATAAGTAGAGTTCGGCTTGGACACATCCATAATCCACCTCATTATTCACCGCCAAATTTTGCAGGCTCTCAAAGAACATTAGATAAAAGGAAGTATATGTTAGGTAGGCAATTTTTCAAAAGATTAAATAATATATTTGATATGTGAGATTTTTGGAATCCTGCATGAATTAATATAAAGTGTTATTAATAAATCATTCGCATATTTTGTTGAATGAGTCCCTCGAATTTCATTATGGAACAATTTAAGGAGGTGGAGTATTTAATGTGGTTGTTGGAGCTTTTAAAATCAGTGATGGAGCATTTTGTTGGGAGATTACTTCCTCTGATGATATGATATTATTGCTGGATTAATGGTGAAAGACGTTATTTTATATTAGAATTGATATATAGATTAATGGTGAAAGATTATATTTTGCTATTAGGATTGATATCACATTAGGATTACTATGACATATTTATTAATTAACTGTATAGATCTCTTCTTTGTGACTATATTTATACATTTAGTTGCGGTGAAGATATTAATAAGGGTGGTAAAAAACAGTATATGAGAGAGGCAAATAAGTCATTAAAAAATCTGATTAAATAGGAAACTTGAAAGAATATACAAAGTACATTCAGATTTTGGTATAAATTAGTAATTTATACTTATTAAATTTTTCATAAGGATCTTGATCTCACCTGTGGACGTAACTTAATTTAAGATAAACAACTTAAATTATACTCAACTGTATTTATTGTTCGTCTTGTTAATTATAAATTTTCAGTATCTGAAATAGATAAATTATTCTTAACGTATTTAACATAAAATTATTTTGTTTATGTAACATTTAATAAAAGCTAGAAAGAATAATATGCAAGGCACTAGACACGGATTTTGTCCTTGTTGAGAAAAAGGATCAACATAAACACTGCAACCAGACACAGGTATTCTGCTGACATAAATGGAAAACCTCAACTGGAATGAGCGGTCAATAGTCAACACATATCACCACGTGGACACCTTGCAGCATTTCACAAACCCAGGTGTCCCACTTAGGTTTAACCCTATTTGGCTTATATAACCGGTGCACTTAGTGGCAAGATTCAAGAGTAGCGTCTCCAATTTTTTTTTTTTAATATAACTTTCACGTGAAGGAGTTGATTTATTAATGTAAGAATTTTTCCCACCAAAACCAGTGTACTCTGATTTGTTATGAGCAGCCCAATAATTTTGCATATAAATACTTAGCAACCCCCGATTAAGAATGTCGAACAAGAAAGAAAAACATATAGGATGAATAAAAATTCTAGGCACATAGAAACATAAACTAGTAAATCAAATAAACAGAAAGAGAAGGTGAGAAGAAGGGAAAAGTCTCTATGAGATTTTAATTGAGATTGAGATCAATGTTTCCCTTAATCCACTGTCTTGTCTCAATCAATCGAATTCAGAGCACAAGCAGTAGAGAGAGAGAATGGGAGAGGTAGCGTGTAGAGGTTGTTGCAAACTCTAATTTTTTTTAAGATTTTTTTTTCAAATATTCATGTTTGCATGTGTGGTCACATGCGCCTACGTGAGTCCGCCCATGGTCTATACCATATTCAAAATCTCTATCGACAGCGTTTTTTAATATGAAAAAAAAATATCTCACTTATATGTAAATGCTTAATGACTAAATACATGCATGCTATATATGAACATGAATATGGTATTTTCTGTTTGTGGTTGCAGGCAAGATATAAAGGGATGCAGGTGCTTCAGCAGGTGAACTAGTGGCAATTGCACTAGCTCATGCCTTTGCACTATTTGCTGCTGTATCTGCTAGCATGCATGTTCCGGTGGCCATCTCAACCCTGCTGTCACTTTCGGTGCTCTTCTTGGTGGCAGGATTTCCTTCCTTTGAGCCATATACTATTGGATTGCTCAACTGCTTGGTGATATAGTGGCTGCCCTCTTGTTGAGGCTTGTCACTAACAACATGGTAAACTTAATTTATGATTCATTATAAATATTTATCTCTAGTTTGATTGTATTTATATAAATTAAGGAATCATCATCTCTATTAAGATTTTATTTTATTTTTTTGTAAATTTCATATTCATAATAAAAAATAGAAGATATCCATCATTAAATTTTAGTTTATGAAAACTGAAAATATATGAGGAAACAAAGTAATGACTAAAATTAATGTGGTTGCCTATTCTAGAGACCAGAGGCATTCAGCATGTCAGTTGGTGTTGGTGTGGTACACGGCCTAATACTTGAGATTGCCATTACATTTGGTCTGATGTACACTGTTTATGCTACTGCCCTTGATCCCAAAAGGGGCACAATTGGCACAATTGCACCTCTTTGTATGGGCAAACATCCTTGTTGGGGGACATTTGGAATAAATCTTTGGTCCTACTGCTGCACCAAAGATTCAGTATATTCTATGAATAAAAATGTTATATGTCAGCTAAAGTTATCTTTTCTCTGTCACATTTTTTCTCTCTCATCTGACGTGTAATGTTTCTATTCGTAGGATGCACCGACTCTAGGTGCTACAGTAGCACCAAAGATTTATTCGGGTTGTAGTATGCATGAACCATGCTCTAAATAGCCAAATTGATGTAGATGTCTCGCTACCAAATTCCAATTTATTTGCTTTCCTAAAATTACATGAATTTCTTTACCCTTATTAATTATACATATCTAGTTAGAGATTTCAAAATAAGTCAAATTAAATAGGTCTTTAACATCTTACAATCATATCTTAACCTTTGATTTCCATTAATCAATGGTTATTATTTTCATAAATCAAATTCATTAATTAATTATTAATTCGTAATAAATAATAACTATTGATTAACAAAAATTAACATTTATGATATAATTATAAGAGATTATAAATAAAAATAAGTTATAACTATAACACTTTTCTCAACCAAATATTGTAACAAAAATATAGGTCGAGTACTAAAATTTTGGTTTGCATAATGGCCCCGGCTTGGTGTTTATCATTTTTAAGTTTACTTAAGTTTATTTTAAAAAAATATTTTATTTTAAGTAAGTGATAGGTTGAAACATTTTAATAAAAAATCAAGCGAATAATTTTAAATTAATATTTTTAGACTCGGATTCTCTATATAATTGATATCATTTGGGGAAATACAAATATGATGTCATTTTTTGATTCATTTGAAAAAATGATTATGTGGTTATATTATTTAATCATGACCACTCATTGATGATGACATAAGATGAAGAAAAGTTTTTGATTCTTAAATCAGTGATTGTGATCAAATAACATAATCACATGATCATTTTTTCATATAAGAAGATGCAAATCCATATTTATTATAAGGGTTTTATTAGTCCCCTTTTATATAAGATAATTATCTTATGTTGTAGAGAGAAAATGAATGGTCCCACCATTACAAGAAAAAAGAAAAAATGTGAGGTGCAAAAATCGAAATAAGAAAACATGAAAAAAGTTATCTTATGTAAAAGAAGAATAATATTTTCCTTATTGGGTTTTATAAAAGTTATGTTGTAGGAAAAATGATAGTGTTATGTTATAGAGATTGGTTTTGTGTGTCGAAATTTTTCTTTTTTTTTTATTTTAAAAATTGCTGGTCCCACAAAATATTATATGTGTATGAAAATTATTGTGGTCATGTTAAATAATTGACGTAAATCCTTTCCTTATTGTAATGAAAACGGAATAGAATGTTTGAGTGGATAAAGATGTAAAGTTGATCAATCAAGTTAAAGTTATGACAAGGTTAAGAACATAATGTCAATATCAATCATTTCTGATTTGATATGTAAAGTTCTCCTATTCCTCATCTTTTAGGAAAGTGTATTTAATGCTTCCGTGGCATGAGAAGATTTTTTTTGTGGGCTGACATCGTGGTGGTTCCTTTCAAAGATAGAAGAAAAAAAAAGAATAGAGGGAATAAATAAATAAAAAAAAGATAAATCTTCATTTATGGAAAAAGAATCACTAAATAAATAGTGGGTCTGGACCATATTAATTTTTTTTTTTTGTGGCATGGATGTTACTGTCTTTCGATAGGAAGCATATTTTTATTTAAGGAGAAAAAAAATTGGATTTAAAGAAAATTATAAAGAAAAATATGAATTAAAATAAAATAAAAAATTCCAGTTTCTATAAAATGAAGTACCAAATTCGATACTCTCCTAATATTGAAAAAGTTTCCAACTTTCAAAATGAAACTCTTCAACGCTGACATATATAACAACATACATTAATTTTTATTTTTTTAAGTAAGCTATTAGTACTAGTATTTTTTTTTTATTTATTAAATGAATGTATGGAGTAAAGGGTGCGACGTGACAGTTAAAATATTTTAGACCCAACACCCTAGCCTCTTGTCTAAGTTTGTCATGCAAACTGGACAGTGTTCTGCTGTTTTTTAGATAATTCATGAATGCTCATCTTTTTAGTCAATGCCTCAGTTGAACCCAAAACACAAGAAGGTCTGGTCGAAGTCTACATAACACGCACAACAAAACTAACCTCAGGTTTGCGGAATGTCATCAATTATCAAAAGGAAAAACTTGCACGTAAAGACCAAGTCTTAAGCTTAGAAGGCACCATACCATAACAAACGTCACAACCGCTGAATAACTTTGAATTGAAGTTGCTTAAAAAATGATTTTATAGGGCATAACGTTAAGTCGTTAACACAGCCATGACGTCCCTGCTTGCGGAATTGAACAAGCCATGATGTTTCTGTATCTTCATGGGAATAAATATAACGCGTTTTTGCCAACAGCTGTCCAACATTATGACTAGATAAGACATACAAGTGTTCGATTTAACATAGAAGTAGAAATGTAGAATGAACAACACTTGCCACGAGATAAGACATACAACAATTGAATGAGGTTGGATTCTGACAAATGTTCTTCGTTCTACTTTTCTGTTATCTATTCGCACTCTTTTTCTTTATATATATATATATATATATATATGGGTTTTAAAAAATTCAACATAAATTAACTTTTTCCTACACACCTTTCGATTTTCGTATTGATATGGGTCGCAGATATAATTTTTTCTAACACATGGATCCCATATGTTTTTTATTTCTACAACATCTTTCACTTCTTAACATTAGAATTATAAAACCCATATATATATATATATATATATATATATATATATATATGGGTTTTATAATTCTCATTCATCATGAGAATTATAATTTTCCTACACACCTTACATTTCCGTGTTGAGCCAGTGAACCCTACATATAATTTTTTCTAACACATGGATCCCACATGCTTTTTATCTCTATAATATAAGATTTTAATTTTCCTTCAACATGAGAATTAAAAAATCATATATATATATATATATATATATATATATATATATATATATATATACAATAAAGTTCTTCTTTTTTTCTATTTCCTTATTAGATCAAAAAAATTCAACGGCTCTGATTTGTAAGCATGTGATACCATTGTTCTTTTCTGATCTAACGGCTCTACGGGGTGTCAAACTTCAAATTTGACACTGTCAAAAGATCCTACCTCATATATATATATATATATATATATATATATATATATATATATATATATATATATATATATATATATATCTTTGTCAACAATTTGACATGCCATAAATCAGTACAAAGAGGCAATTTATTTTAAATGCTCCAAAACAAAATTTCAACTTCAAAATTCTGCCTTTCTTTATGAGATGTATTGGATATAAATGTCACATTACAAGACAAAGTTATGAGGCATCTACTTAGGAAAGATGCACACTAGGTCCCCTTTGAATAAACAATTGAAGCAAAGTACAGTTTGGTAAATTACAAGTTTTACCTTATATACCCCACACACACACATTCACATGGTAAATAATAATTTATGCTTAACTTCTTAATAGTAAAACTTTGTGTTAAAACTATATCTTCCCAATATATATCTCTTAAAGCTATCCTAATTATTTAAAATATAATGTTATAGAAAATGCATATGCAACTAGCCAACACAGCATTCCTTGAATTAATTCAAAACAATTTTCGATCATACGTTGCCTAAATTTGGGTTGTATGATGGAAAAATAACATTCAAGTTAAAATTCTTTAGTTTCAAAAAACCAAAAGAGAAAGAAAAAGATAGCCACAGAATGATCTTTCGGTTTGAGGATAAACATTATATTTATTGTTATGTCATCCACTGGACAAGCTAGTCCATTTGGACACAACCACACCTCACTTCCACTTTCTCTATAAATTGCCAAACATACTCTTCGTTTCTTCACACACCGTTCCACCCTACTTTTTGCTTAATTACTACATCAATAACAATACAAGCCACCACTTCCCAAGTTATATTCTTCTTCTTATTTTCACCTTAGCGCATTGGCCATCAACATCTCTTTAATTAATAACCAACTTCGATTCAAAAACACATTGACATACATTTACATTTATATTTGTATTACCATATGGCCATGCAAGGTTGGAGCTTCAGGTTAGCCATGACAATTGTTCTTGCATCATGCATCCTTTTGCTCTTGAATGCAAATGCTTCATCCGCTGCTCGCTTATTAGTGAACAAAAGCAGAGAAGATTCCATGTCCACAGAGAAGGTTAGGAGATACATGCTTATTGAAAATGGACTCGCCCAGACACCTCCCATGGGGTAAGCCTCTTTACCAACTTCTTTTCCTTCATCTCTATCTTTTCCTTTTTTTGAGATCTAGCTTTTTATGTTGTATACACCCATCTTTATTTTGGCATTTAACACAAGCCAAATTGGTTTAATAAGAAACTAATAAGTTTTTAGTTTACATAAGTCACTCACCTTCTCTTAGATTAGTGTTAATTATACTAACATTTTTTTTTTTTTTAATTTATGTATACCTATATATCTCCCTTTATTGAGGAGATAAATGCGTAACTAAAATGACGTGTGTAAGAGGACGTTATTGCTAAAAATATTATTGTTATTCAAATGCTTTAGATACAAGGAAAGCTAAGGGATTCAAGAGGCTGGAAATGGTGGCACGTCCTCCCATTGAATCCAATATGAAGTCTCTCGACTCTCGAGGGTACCCAACTATTTCAGGGTTTTCTGCTTATTTTAAATTTTAATTTTTTAAAATTTTTTTTTTCTCCTCCCTCATTTTATTTCTTTTCATCCAAACAAAAGGAATAAAATTAGGTGCAAGATGTGAGTTATTATTCAATAGAGTAATAATAATGATACAAAACTTACATACACATTTGTATGTAACTCAATGAATAATACTATAATACTATTTTTCTAGATGGAAATAAATTAAGTGAGATCCACCAATTTTTTAAAAAGAAAAAAGAGGAAAAGAGAGGGGCGCACATTGGGCATATAACATAAGATATATATCACATATTTCTCTAAGTATCTTTTACCTACTTGATATCATTTTACTAATTAAGCCACCCAGCATGAAATATATTTAAATCTTCTATTCACTTCCTGTTTCAGTTTTGCAACTCTGAGAGAAAATTTTGAAAAATTGATTTAGTCTTTTTTTTCTCTATTTACTTCAATAAAAATAATTATCGTGTATTTCTCTACCGATTTATCGATTAATGCGGTCAAGTTGGGCACGACCATCAGAGCGGCAAAGGTTTCCTATAAAGTTTTTAACATAATTGCATGACTCAAATTTAATCCCTTATATCCACATGTTTGGTGATAATTAAGACTATCAGACACCAATTGATATCTTAAAAAAAAAAATAATTATCGGGTATCAAAACAAGGAGTCTGTGTTGAAAGTGGGTTATGTGACTAGATAGATCAAATAAAAAATTTCAACTTGTTTTCACTTAAATTCATGAAAATATATAAATGATAATATATGAAAGCTGATCATCAGGTGGAACAGCTGGAATCACTTTCGCTGCGACGTTAATGAAAGCATGGTTCGAGAAACAGGTAACTTCATTATGTGAGCTTGAAATTCACCAATATGTGTACTACAAATATCAGACATAGTAATAGCGAAAATTTATGTTATCTTTCTTCATTATTACAGCTGATGCTATGATATCGACGGGACTTGCTGCTTTGGGGTATCAATATGTTAATTTAGGTAGACTGCTACTTCAATTATGAGTATTTTTACTATTATTTAATTTGAAGCTGTTTAAAATATACAGAGTTTTACACTACCAATGAATTACATAATATTATCCATTTTAAAAACTATTAAAAGCTTCAAAGTTAAAGTATTACATTGATAGTTAATCACATTGTGTGTGTGTATGTTCACTATATGTACATACATGGGTTATATTTTACTTATAAGGAAGCAATTTTAATATATATTGTTCTGTATGTTTTTTAGATGACTGTTGGGCCGAACTTAATAGAGACAATGAGGTATGTCTCCATAATTTGTATATGCTTTATTTGTTCTCTTGTGGTACATTAATTAATATTCTTAGTTACATGACTACTGACAGGTAAAAACCAAAAAGAAAAAAAGAAATTGAAGAAAAGTTTGTCAGATGTACAAAAGAACAAGAAAGATAAAATGAAAATAATAAATTAATCACATTTCAGCTGTCTTATATTCTCACCTCTAGATTCTCACCTCTAGATGTAGCAATCAGTTTATCCAATATTCTTTATATAAATACATATATTTCTTTCTTTATTTGTTTAAAATTAAATGCAAGTTAATTTAAACTGTATAGATTTATAGTATCCATTTAGATAGCTCAGACAAATTAAAAATGATCTCAGGGAAATATGGTTCCCAACTCTGCATCATTTCCTTCCGGAATTAAGGCTCTTGCTGATTATGTTCACAGCAAAGGATTGAAGTTTGGGATCTATTCTGATGCTGGGTATCAACAATTAACCTTGTTCTTTGAATCTTTAGCATGCATGTCTATGATTATTCAAGCATTTCTGATCACTTAGAATTTCTCTGCAGAACTCAAACATGCAGTAAACGTATGCCTGGATCACTGGGACATGAAGAACAAGATGCAAAAACATTTGCTTCCTGGGTATGATGTCATTCATTTGAAAGTCATTTTGCATTTCTATCAACTTACATATCCTATATAATGTTAACTAATATCTTATTCAAATGTTACTTTAGGGAGTTGACTATTTGAAGTATGATAATTGTGAAAATAATGATATAGGCGTCAGAGAAAGGTATTTATTGCCTTCAAATGCAAATAAGTATATATATATATATATATATATATATATATATATATATATATAATATAAAATTGTTTTTTTTCTCTCTCCTCATCTTTTCACAACTTATTTGCTTATAAAAAAACAGGAGTTTTTACCATATATATATATATATGGGAGGGATCAGTTTAAGTCTTACTCTTCAGAAATTCTTACAGTTTATAGAAACAGGTACCCACCAATGAGTGAAGCATTATTAAACTCTGGAAGGCCAATCTTCTTCTCCATGTGTGAATGGTGAGTCGAATTCGTGATGATGTTTCTTATAAAGAAAGAAAGTGAACTTAGTATTTCATTTAGTTTATACCTCTATAAGTTGGGAGACACAGCATAGTTTATGATTCCTTGCTTTCTCAAAAATAGGGGATTGGAAGACCCAGGAACTTGGGCCAAAGAAGTGGGAAATAGTTGGAGAACAACAGATGACATTGAGGATAACTGGAATAGGTGAGCACGAATGTATTTGACATTCATACTTTACTGACAGATATTTGTTTAAGAATGGTTCGTCTTGGATAAACATTTAAACATGATAATTGAACTAAAGTATCAACTATCAAGAATTCATTTTCATGTTATTTCTTTTCTTCATTTTCCTCATGGGGAACTATTTTTTAAGTACATTATGGGGGACTAATTTTACTCTCCCTCCCAGTATGACTTCCATAGCAGATTCAAATGACAAATGGGCATCTTATGCTGGACCTGGAGGATGGAATGGTAAATATTGACCTCACTAGTTATGTAGTTGATTTTTATGTATCCCATTGAACTTCAGAATATTGTAATTACATCATACTCCAATATTAGATCCTGATATATGCAACTTCTCTTTGGGATATTAGATCCTGACATGCTCGAAGTGGGAAATGGAGGCATGACCACAGAAGAATATCGTGCCCATTTCAGCATATGGGCATTAGCTAAGGTACAATGAAACAAATTTTAGATAATAGGTGTTGAGACATTACCTTATAACATCCTTGCAGGAAAATGTAGTTGGCTGTTTAACCATTGCCTTGTGTATAAATAGGCTCCTTTATTGGTTGGTTGTGATATTCGAGCAATGGATGACTCCACATATGAACTGATAAGCAACCAGGAAGTTATTGCTGTAAACCAAGGCATGAACAGAAATAAAAACACTACTGACTTTCTTAAAAGACAAGAATTGATTTCTTCAATAGAAAATACTATAAAACTCATAACCTTCTTGTGGTATTGTAGACAAACTAGGAGTTCAAGGAAAGAAGGTGAAAAGTAACAGCGATTTGGAGGTAATTTCCTTGTCCTCATCACCCTCCTTTTTTCTTTACTTGTCTGTGTCTGTTCTTAATTCAGTAAAACTGGAGATAAGGTTCTCACCATCTTCTCTTATAATGCTACCTTATGCTTTCATATATCACTATAAAACTGTAATACTACTGCTACGAAACTATTTGTGGGTGCATTTATCCTATCTAATCACATACAAATAAAGCAAACACAAACAAATGTACCCCTTAAGTCAAAATATCATAGGTAGGCAATTATATATATATATATATATATATATATATATATATATATATATATATATATATATATATATATATATATATATATATATGAGGTAGGATCAGTGGCGTAGCCACATTGGAACCAACAAGTACCATGGCACTGGCTGGTTTCCAAAATCAGAAACTTCTTCTGATCTTCATGACTGTAAATGCATAGTTGCTGATTTTGGCACTAGCTTTCTCCATGGTTGATTGATTTTTGGCACTAGCTTTCCAATTTTTCTGACTCCGCCACTGGGTAGGATCCTCTAACACCAGTGTCAAATTTGAAATTTGACACCCCGTCTGAGAGTCATTAGATAAAAAAAGATCAACGACTCTAATTTGCAAGCATGTGACACCATTGATCTTTTTTGATCTAATGGCTCTCAGATGAGGTGTCAAATTTCGAATTTGACACTGATGTCAAAGAATCCTACCCCTCTCTCTCTATGTATATATATATAAGCAGAATGAATGTCTAATTTCTCAAACACAGCTTCTTAATATAGATAAGTAATGTGGCAGGTGTGGGCAGGTCCTCTTAGTGATAACAAGGTAGCAGTGATCTTATGGAATAGAAGTTCATCAAATGCAACAGTGACTGCATCCTGGTCTGATATAGGCTTAGAACCGGGAACTATAGTTGATGCAAGAGATTTATGGGCGGTGAGATACTTAGTTTCATTTATTCTGTTCTTTACTATGGAGATACCTATATATATATATGGTTTTGATTATGTATAATGAATTCTGCAGCATTCAACACAAGCATCGGTTTCAGGAGAAATCTCTGCTGAATTAGATTCACATGCTTGTAAGATGTATGTCCTGACTCCCACAAGCTTTTAATTTAAAGTGGCAGAGAAGTAGATGAACAAGAAAAGCCAGGGTTCAATTTATTATGAGAACTGTATTAGTAACTATACATTATTTATAAAAGGGAACAATAATTAAACATATGCTGGATTCTATATCAGAATAAAAAGGACATATCATAATAAATGTACGGGAAATAGAAGTATCATGTTATATGAAAATGGCTATAACATCCGAATTAAACCAACATGGTTTAAAAAAAAAGGAAAAAAAGAAAAAAAAGAACACCTAAAACCTAACAAGTTATTAATATATTGAGTGGCCGCTATTGTTTTTTTTATCGAAAATTTGAGATTTTAATAATGTTTATTAACGAACATCATATCGAAAAAAAAAAAAGGCTCCATTTCTAAATTGTGCTTGAAATACATGAGATGGTGACAGCCAGGGTGCAATGTGATTTCTTATAGAATTTAATTAATGTCGCTTGTACAACTCTCAGTCTCTCACAGTTACAGTTGTATCAGTAGTTTTGCTTAGATCTCAAATAACAAGGGTTCACTTAGATCTAAAATCAATATGCAAAAGGGCAAGTTCAACCTCTAAAATTAATAAAATAAAATAAAAAAAAAAAGATTTATACTTACGATTGGTATCCAGCAAAGAAAGACACCTCTGATTCAAGGGCTCCTTTGGTTGCCACTTCCCAATGATGGACAAAATAAGAGGTGGGGATAGGGTTTGAGATGCTGATGTTAAGCAAGCTCTTATAAGATTGAAACAAACCATTTTGGCAGTGTATTTTGATAAACATTAAATATTTAATATTGTTTTAACTATTAAATATCTTTTTTTAAACCGTATAATTCATTATATCTTTCTTTTTTTTAAATGGGATCCAAATTTTCCCTCGCACAAATATTTAATATTTTTTTGTAAGAATCTAGCAAAGGAGTATTTCATTACTATGTATTTTAAATATTTGAACTTTAATTTTTCTTTAAAAATAAATATTTTTTTCCAAAAACAAAACTAAATTTTAGCTAATTTTATCATTTAAGTAAAAAAAAGAAAGATGTTAAATGGTATGAAGTACTTATTCGTTATACTATTCAAAATTTTGTTTTTCTTTTCTTTTCAATCATGATTAATTATGAAACATCCGTAATAAATTTTGTACAAAAGTTTTCCATGCATTGTTGTCCCCTCCCAAAAAAATAAAATAAAAAAATATTTCGTTATTTCACAAACGGATGAAATTTGTCACAATTTCTATCTACGTTATGAGATTCTCAATTGTTTGGTATGATGTATAAGGCCTAATAGTATAAGTTTATACATCATATTATGACATATTAGTTATTTGGTGTGACCATCATATAGTATAAGCTTATACATTAAACTCCTTAATACATCAAAACAATGTATAATTTTATCATGTCTATTGGGATGAGATTAGACCTGATAAGAAATTAATGTATTAGGTTAATCCTTCTCCATTTTCCATTTCCCCATTATAACCCTTCAATCCCATTGTGAAACAGCAACATCCCCAGATGTTTCTTGCAATTGTCTTACGCCGGCGAGTAGTCTCGGTGAACTCTGCCGGCAGCCATCAAATTCAAACCCTCGATGGCGATGACGTTGTTGGTGACTCCAAAACTGATCATTCAGGGTTGTTCCATATGTATGGTGGCCCGTCTATTCTTCCACCAATTCGAATCGATGATGCTCGTAGATCCAGGTTCAAGTATTATACAAACACCACTAATTAGCCCTAGCATCTCATAGAAAGAATAACCACTGATTATCACCATAACAAGTCACTCGATATACTGAACATAAATAAATAACTAATAAAATAAAAAGTAATCTTTATTAACATTTTGTCCCCAAGTCCTCCACTTCTGGCAAATTTCACTGTAACATCATCTAAAACCCCCAAAAAAATGTCTTTAGGTTTCTTTTTTTTGCCCCTGTTTTTTGAGAAATGAGAAAATTGATGAAGAAATAATGCACCCAAGGTGATTTTAGGAGCCTTGACCATATTTTGTTGCCACTGTCTGAGTTTGACGAAGCGCTTGCCCTTTTGCTTCCTGGCCTCTGATTTTCTCATTTCATCCAATTTTTTTTATTAAATGATGTTTTTGTCAAATTATTTATTTTTATCCTATCTAGTTTTATTATGTACATAACCAAATACTGGATATGATTATCTTATATAATACATTATCTTATACAATATCATATCAAATGTTAGATAATATTAAAATTTAATCAGATATTTTACAATTAGGCACTATACTACCAGGTCTTATATTGTTATGCCTTATCTTATCTTATACACCAACTGTAAATTCTATGGTTGTCTGCATAATTTTAAGTAATGAATTTATAATGAATAGGCATAAAAAAGTCATTTTGTTAAAATAAAAAATGCATATGAGGAAACCAAGGGCTACTATAAGTTTTAACCATGAGGGGATGCTCAAAATTAAATTAAAGTCCTTTTACACAATTCTTCACATACCAAGTCTAATCCAATTGATAATATCAAATTTAATTCATGAAAAGATTAACATAAGAAAATAGGGGGCGTTTGGTATATATTATGATATTATCAATTGTTTGGTGTGACCATCGTATAATATAAGCTTATACATTAAACTCCCTTAATACATCAAAACAATGTATAATTTTATCATGTCTATGGGGGTGGAATTATACCTGATAAGGAATTAATGTATTAGGTTAATCCATCCCCAATTTTCATTCCCCATTAGAACCCTTCAATCCCACCGAGAAACAGCAACATCCCTAGATGTTTCTTGCGATTGTCTTTTGTCGGCGAGTAGTCTCGGTAAACTCTGCCGGCAGCCATCAAATTCAAACCCTCGATGGCGATGTCGTTGCTGGTGACCCCAAAACTGTTCATTCATGGTTGTTCCATATGTATGGTGGCCCCTCTATTCTTCCACGAATTCGAATCGACGATGCTCGTAGATCCAGGTTCAAGTATTATACAAACACCACTAATTAGCCCTAGCATCTCATAGAAGGAATAACCACTGATTATCACCATAACAAGTCACTGGATATACTGAACGTAAATAAATAACTAATAAAATAAAAAATAATCTTTATTAACATTTTGTCCCCAAGTCCTCCACTTCTGGCAAATTTCACTGTAACATCATCTAAAACCCCCCCCAAAAAAATGTCTTTAGGTTTCTTTTTTTCCCTTATTTTTTGTGAAATGAGAAAATTGATGAAGAAATAATGCACCCAAGGTGATTTTAGGAGCCTTGATAATATTTTATTGCCACTGTCTGAGTTTGACGAAGCGCGTGCTCTTTTGCTTCTTGGCCTCTGATTTTCTCATTTCATCCAAAAAAATTTATTAAATGATGTTTTTGTCAAAATATTTATTTTTATCCTATCTAGTATTATACTGTACATAACCAAATACTGGATATGATTATCTTTTATAATACATTATCTTATACAATATCATATCAAATGTTAGATAGTATTAAAATTTAATCAGATATCATACAATTAGGCGCTATACTATCAGGTCTTATATTGTTATGCCTTATCTTATCTTATACACCAACTGTAAATTCCGTGGTTGTCTGCATAATTTTAAGTAATGAATTTACTATGAATAGGCAGAAAAAAGTTATTTTGTTAAAATAAAAAATGCATATGAGGAAACCAAGGGCTACTATAAGTTTTAACCATGAGGGGATGCTCAAAATTAAATTAAAGTCCTTTTACACAATTCTTCATATACCAAGTCTAATCCAATTGATAATATCAAATCTAATTCATGATAAGATTAACAAAATTAAATTAAAGTCCTTTTATACAATTCTTCATATACCAAGTCTAATCCAATTGATAATATCAAATCTAATTCATGATAAGATTAACATAGGAAAATAGGGGGCGTTTGGTATATATTATGATATTATCAATTGTTTGGTGTGATATCGTATAATATAAGCTTATACATTAAACTCCCTTAATACATCAAAATAATGTATAATTTTATCATGTCTATGGGGGTGGAATTAGACCTGATAAGGAATTAATGTATTAGGTTAATCCATCCCCATTTTTCATTTCCCCATTATAACCCTTCAATCCCACCGTGAAACAGCAACATCCCTAGATGTTTCTTGCGATTGTCTTTTGTCTCTCTCATTAATTTTTATTTTTTTTAGAGTATACACTATATAAATTAAAAATATTATTTAATATTAAAACGTGTCCCAACGTGTCGAAATCTTAAGATTGACGTGTCCGACAGTCGCATCAAATTCAAACCCTCGATGGCGATGTCGTTGTTGGTGACCCCAAAACTGTTCATTCATGGTTGTTCCATATGTATAGTGGCCCCTCTATTCTTCCTCAAATTCGAATCGACGATGCTCGTAGATCCAGGTTCAAGTATTATACAAACACCACTAATTAGCCCTAGCATCTCATAGAAAGAATAACCACTGATTATCACCATAACAAGTCACTGGAAATACTGAACATAAATAAATAACTAATAAAATAAAAAGCAATCTTTATTAACATTCTGTCCCCAAGTCCTCCACTTCTGGCAAATTTCACTGTAACATCATCTAAAACCGCAAAAAAATGTCTTTCGGTTTTTTTTTTGCCCCTATTTTTTGAGAAATGAGAAAATTGATGAAGAAATAATGCACCCAAGGTGATTTTAGGAGCCTTGACAATATTTTGTTGCCACTGTCTGAGTTTGATGAAGCGCTTGCCCTTTTGCTTCTTGGCCTCTGATTTTCTCATTTCTTCCAATTTTTTTTATTAAATGATGTTTTTGTCAAAATATTTATTTTTATCCTATCTAGTATTATATTATACATAACCAAATACTGGATATGATTATCTTTTATAATACATTATCTTATACAATATCATATCATATGTTAGATAATATTAAAATTTAATCAGATATTATACAATTAGGCGTTATACTACCAGGTCTTATATTGTTATGCCTTATCTTTTTTTTTTGGTATAAATTATGCCTTATCTTATCTTATACACCAACTGTAAATTCTGTGGTTGTCTGCATAATTTTAAGTAATGAATTTATAATGAATAGGCATAAAAAAGTTATTTTTTTAAAATAAAAAATGCATATGATGAAACCAAGGGCTATTATAAGTTTTAACCATGAGGGGATGCTAAAAATTAAATTAAAGTCCTTTTACACAATTCTTCACATACCAAGTCTAATCCAATTGATAATATCAAACCTAATTCATGATAAGATTAACAAAACTAAATTAAAGTCCTTTTATACAATTCTTCATATACCAAGTCTAATCCAATTGATAATATCAAATCTAATTCCAAAATTGATAATATAATATCAAATCTAATTCATGATAAGATTAACATAGGAAAATATGGGGCGATTGGTAGAGGAGAAGTTTTTTTTACTAGGAAAATATAATTTCTGTGAATATGTAGGGAATTTTTTTACCCTGGTAAATTACTAAATGATGTTTGGCAGACCAATTTTTTCCCGGTAATGTTGGTTAATTATATTGATGTTATGTGTTAATTTTTCTACCACATGAAAAAAAAATCTCCCACCCAATCAATGGTAATCTTCCATAACAATTTTATATAGAAAAACAAATGATGTGAAATTATTTTTTCCAACCTTACTTCTGCTTCACCTCCTACCAAATATAGGAAAATAATTTTTCCTAGCATACTTTACTGGGGAATTTTTTTTCCACATCCTACCAAACACCCCTTAAATGATAAATATTGTGTCATTTTAATATTTTACATCATGTATTATGGGTAGTACATAATTATAATTTAAAAAAAAATCTCTTTTTACTTCAGCTGAAATGACTAAGGAGAGAGAAAAAATAACTTTTCATATTATAATTATATATTAGTGTGATACATAATGTTAAAATTTAAAAGATCAGGACAAACTTTTGTCCTCGTTTAATTAAGTCAATTTACTTCACGTGTAAGAAAGGAAATTGTATTGTCATGGAATGCAGATTTGCAACAACCCAATCCTTGAATTTATTTAACAAGTGTTATTGTACATACCGAGATATATATTGCCGAAATTTCTGTTGTAATGGCAGCAAAATGACATTCCATTTATAATTCTTTTGTCTAAAAATACAAGAAAAAGATAGCAACAGAATGATGTATCAGTATTAGAATAAACATTATTATATGCATCCAGTGGACAAGTTGGCCCATTGGGACAATCAAAATCTCACATCGACTTTCTCTATAAATTGCCAACATACTCTTCCTTTCTTCACACAGCAGCTTTGTTTCTTAAACATATATTGACACAAATACACGTTTATAGTATTATGGCAATGCATTATTTATCCTCTGTTTGTAGCTGCAGGTTAAGAGTGGCTACAGTGCTTGCCTTGTGCATTCTTGTGCTCTTGAATGCAAGCTCTTCTGCTGCTACTCGCTCATTGGTGAACAGAACTAGAGCAATCTCCATGTCCAATGACCAAGTTAGGAGATACTTGATCGAAAATGGACTCGGCCAAACACCCCCCATGGGGTAAGCCTCTTTCATCCTTTCTTTTACCTCTTTCTTTCCTTGAGATCAATTTTTATATTTGCTCTCCTCTTGATGCAAATATACATCTTTCTTTAGCCATTTAATGTGAGATAAATGGTTTAATCATGAACTAATTTACATTGAACTATTTGTCCTTTGAACATATTTTCATAGGATTTATCATCTATCATTTAACATGACCACAAAAATTTTCCTACACTCACAATATTTTGTGCAGCAAAAAAAAACTCTGACACGCAAAACGAATCTCTATTACATAACACAATCACTTTTCCTATAACATAACTCTTATAAAACTCATTTTGATTCATAACTTTTAGCCGTCAATTATTCTAGATTATGAGTGCATCTTGTACCACAAAAGCATGTACTCTTTTATTAAAAATTGGAAAAATAAGATTTAAATAACGTTAAATATGAATAGTTGGGTAGAATAATTGTAATTTTTTTTTTTAACTTTAGTAAATGCTGTGTTTATAAAAAAAAAACTTTAGTAAATGACGTAATGATTTTTCAATACTATAGTAATACTACAGATATTTTTCTAAAATTTTAAAACATCCTTACTATCAAACTTATGTACATAAAGCTGTCTATATTGGTTTTTTTATAGGGAAAAATATTTGTCTTTTTAAAGGATGATAGTCCTTTTAATTAAAAATTTTATTTTTATTTAAAATTTAAATTAAAAAAACAAAACCTCTCCCTCTCTTACCCTTAAATTTAATTATTTATCTTTTTCTATCACTTAAAATGATACAACTTTATATAATCACAAATACTAAACCTATTAATATATTAACAATGATTAATATTAAGAAAATTATCCAATGACACTCTCGGTGATACCGTGCTGTCAGAGATTTACAGCCCAAATACTTTAAATCCATCCAGAAAGGTAGGTAGTGGATTCAAAACAATCTTAAATGTTGGCAATATATTCTGTGGGCATTTAGTAGAGAGAAAAAAAATTTCAAGAAAATATAATTATTGGAAAAATGGTGAGAAATGAGGAAAAGTCAAAAAAAAAATATTTGGTAAGTTAAAATATTATCAAAAAATTAAAATATTACCATCAAGGTGGTATTCCTAAGTGAATATTTTTCTTCATTTTAGACTATAAAAATTTCTCCATTAATTTTTTTTTTCCTAAGCAAATTTCTCTATGGAATACCAAACATGGTCATTTGTGAAACTCATCTATCATTTTCTTAGCACTCTTACAAAAAAATTGGAAAAAGTTCATAATGTCTGTGTGGTTTATTTTAGAATCATTTATATCACTGTGATTTTTTTATCACGTATGTTGTTTGCAAAAGGATATGTTTTTTGATCACATGTGTACTTGTGATTTTTTTATGTGATAAAAAAATCACACGAGTATAAGTGATTTTAAAACAAGTCGCGAAAACATTGATGAACTTTTTCCAAAAAAAGAGAGAGAAGGGATATTCTTACTATCAAAATTTTTCACTACCAACTTACTACCTATCTAATCACCATTGGATCAACATTTTCTCCCTCTTAAAAAACTTTTTAACATTCTCTCTTTGATCCAATAATGATTAGATTGGTAATAAATTGGTAGTGAAATTTTTTAATAGTAACAATATCCTCCCTAAAAAAATTCGCCTACCAGACACACCAAATACTATCATGGCAGGTGTGGGCCGTGGCACTTGTCTTGTAATTTAAGCTACTATGAAGTATGCCGTTTTACGTTTGTGTTCATCATTACTTAGACTTCTTGGCCGAATGATGACATAGATAGTTGTACACTTCATTGCAACATTCAACAAAATTAACCCTTTTTTTTCCCGGATAGAAGATTTAAAATCATCGATCAATTTTTCCCTTTTTTTTTTTAATAAAAATTTGTGGTGTACCAAAGAGGAGCCTTAGCTGAAAATGTGTCAAGTGACTATATCAAATAATTTTGTTTCCAGTTAAACTCATGAAAGTGTATATGTGGTAACCAAATATTATATATGAATGATGATCAGATGGAATAGCTGGAACCACTTTGGCTGTGATATTAATGAAAGTCTAATTCGACAAACAGGTATGTTTTATGTGCATTTGGAAGTCCATGAAGTTATTATATTCATAATTTTAGATATATATCATTTAGTTAATCTGGATTTTTTTTTCTTTTATTATTATTATTATTTCAGCTGATGCTATGGTGTCAACGGGCCTTGCTGCTTTGGGATACAAATATATTAATTTAGGTAGACACCTAATTATTATTATTAGTGAATTCATTACATGATATATCTATTGTAATCACGGTAAGAAACTTTAATTTTGAGTAAAATAATATTAATACTATAATAACTGACACTTTTATTTTTATTATTTTTATCATGTTTCATATAAATTACTTACAAGTATCAATTTTTAGGAAAATTCATTTCATACCTTTTTTTTATTAGTGCGTTCATATCATTAATGATTAATATTTAACCAATTAGTCCCATTTAAATAAGAGAAATATATACATTTATATTTTTAAATAAGTAGATATATGAACAAATATTAACTAATAATTATTAACAAGATATTAAATAATTTATATTTTACTTATACAGAAACAATTTTAATTGTATTGTTTTGCATAATTTTCAGATGACTGTTGGGCTGAACTTAATCGAGACCATAAGGTAATCATTATTCAATGTACTTAAATCTTGTCTCTCTGTTAATTTCTATGGTCTTTTATCCAATGTTGTACATGACTGCTGATAAGAAAAACATAAACAAACTTTCGTAAAAGATAAAATGAAAATAATTAATACAAATTTTCATATATTGTTTTAGGTTCATTTTTTTGATTCTTTGTTTGCTTAAAATCTAAATGCAAGTTAATTTAAATTTTATAGATTACAATATTCATTTTCGATATCTCTGACAAATTTAACATGATGTTAGGGAAATATGGTTCCCAAGGCTTCAACATTTCCTTCAGGAATTAAGGCTCTAGCTCATTATGTTCACCAGAAAGGTTTAAAGTTAGGGATCTATTCAGATGCAGGGTATCAACACATTAAACCATCGAGATTTTGATCTTAAGCATGCATGTGAATGATTATTCAAGCATTTCTGATCACTTAGAATTTCTCTGCAGAAATCTAACATGCAGTAAACGTATGCCTGGATCACTGGGACATGAAGAACAAGATGCAAAAACATTTGCTTCCTGGGTATGATGCCATTCATTTGAAAGTCATTTTGCATTTCTATCAACTTACATATCCTATATAATGTTAACTAATATCTTATTTAAATGTTACTTTAGGGTGTTGACTATTTGAAGTATGATAATTGTGAAAATAATGGTATAAGCGTCAGACAAAGGTATTTATTGCCTTCAAATGCAAATAAATAAGTATATATATATATATATATATATATATATATATATATATATATATATATATATATATATATAGGTAGGATACTATATATATATATATATCAATATATATATATATATATAACGGCTATCAAATGAGGTGTCAAATTTGAAATTTGACACCGGTGACAAAGGATATTATCTCTTATATATATATATCTACATGCTTATAAAAACCTGAAATTCAAACGTTTTATTAAACAGGTACCCACCAATGAGTGAAGCTTTATTAAAAACCGGAAGGCCAATCTTCTTCTCTATGTGTGAATGGTGAGTCCTATTGGTGATGATGTTTCTCATAAGAAGAGAAAGTAAAATTACTATTACATTTGCTCATTCCTTCTAAAGTTGCCAGAAACTATATTGTTTATGATTAATTGCTTTCTCAAACATAGGGGATGGGAAGACCCAGCAACTTGGGCCAAAAGTGTGGGAAATAGTTGGAGAACAACAGGTGATATTGAGGATAAGTGGACTAGGTGAGCATGAATATGTTATCTCACATTCATTCTTATACTGAACACTTGACAAAGATATTGGTAATTGAGCTAAAGAAAGTATCAACTCTCAGGAATTCATTTTCGTTTATTGCATTACTCAGTTTCTTTTACGAGGAAATACTCTTTTTCCTTGCAAATTTTACGATGTCCGCTTTAGTTCCTAGCAAATAAAAAGACTATTTGTGATTCCTAAGAAATTCAAAGTGGATCCATTATAATCCTTTTGATGGACTAACGTGGGTCTTTTTTGAATTTGTGAGGGATCACGATTTCAACAAAATGGGTCCATTTTGAATTTTTTAGGGACCACGAATAGTCTTTTTATTTGCTAGGGACTAAAGCGGACATCACAAAATTTGCTGAGGACCAAAAAGGGTATTTACTCTTCTTTTATTCATTTTTCATATTGTGAACTAATTTTACACCCTTCCCTAGTATGACTTCCATAGCAGATGAAAATGACAAATGGGCATCTTATGCTGGACCTGGAGGATGGAATGGTAATTAATTAAACTAGTTACAAAGTTAATTGTTTATGTATGCCATTGAACTTCAGAACATTGCAATTACATCATACTCCAATATTAGATCCTGATATATGCAACTTCTCTTTGGGATATTAGATCCTGACATGCTTGAAGTGGGAAATGGAGGCATGACCACAGAAGAATATCGTGCTCATTTCAGCATATGGGCATTGGCTAAGGTACAACGAAATGAATTTATATATTTACATTTGAGACATTGCCTTATAACATGCTTTCAGGAAAATGTAGTTGGCTGTTTAACTATTTTCTTGTGTATAACTAGGCTCCTTTATTGGTTGGTTGTGATATTCGAGCAATGGATAACACTACATATAAACTTATAAGCAACCCGGAAGTCATTGCAGTAAACCAAGGCACGAACCAAAAAAAATTACCTAGCTTTCTTGAAAGGAAAATGCATTGATTTCTTTGTCATATAATGCTTTATCTTCTTGTGGTATTGCAGATAAACTTGGAGTTCAAGGAAAGAAAGTGAAAAACAATAATGATTTGGAAGTAATTTCTTTCTTTTCCCCTTTTTCTTTTCTTGTCTCTATCTGTGTCTTTTAGTTTCTCACCATCTTCTCTTGTAATGATACTTTATGCTTTCATATTTCACTACAAACTGTGATACTGCTACCAAACTATTGTTAAGTGCATTTATCTCATCTATCATACATTACAAATTGATGTACCCCTGAAGTCAAAATCATTTGTGAGAGTGTGTATCTTTACACATAAATATATATGTGCCAAATATATGTCAAATTTCTCAAACACAAGCTTCTAATTAATAGAAAGGTATTGGGTCAGGTGTGGGCAGGTCCTCTAAAAGGTAACAAGGTAGCAGTGGTCTTATGGAATAGAAGTTCATCAAATGCAACAGTTACTGCATCCTGGTCTGACATTGGCCTGAAACCAGGAACTATAGTTGATGCAAGAGATTTATGGGCGGTGAGATACATAGACTTAACTTTGTTCTTTACAATGCAGAGCATTTAAGATTCCTGTGGTTTTGACTGTGTGTAATGAATTCTGCAGCACTCAACACAATCATTGGTTTTGGGAGAAATCTCTGCTGAATTAGGTTCACATGCTTGTAAGATGTATGTCCTGACTCCCAAAAGCTCTTAATTCCCAGTGGCAGAGAAGATAAACAAGATTATAGCCAGTTTCCAACTTATGAGAAATGTATTGGCAAACCACTCAATTTTCTTAACTGAAATTATTTTCAATGAATAAATGTACAAGTTAAATTGTCAATGAGCTTCTAATTGTATCTGCAATTTGGTTGCACTGAGGCTAACTTGATTTCAATGCAATAAGCTTTTCAAATCTTTAATCATATAACAATCATGTAGCTTAGAGCACATCAAGCACATGCAAATTTTTACGGGCGTTTGGTAGAAGAGAAATTTTTTTTATCCGAGAATCTCAATTTTCAGATATATGATGAAAACATTCAGTTTATTATAATATCCGAAAATTAAAAATTTAGAAAAATTCAATTTTTCGGGAATCCTGAAAAAAATACCAGCTACCAAACGCCCAAGAGTTGATCTAAGAAGTGCCAAGTGTCCTAAATCCAAACAAATTCAAATGTAATGAGTGACAATTGATGCATTATGTCTGACATCGAAATTTTTACCATGTGTAATAATGAACGTCAGAACATTAAAAAATGCACCATTTCTTACTTCTGCTTGCTATATGAGATGGTGACACTTCCAAATGAAGTGCGGTTATAGGCGAAATTATAATAATAAAAATTTGCTTTTAAATTAGGGTTCATTTTTTTTTAGATAATTTATCTATATTGAGCTATGTCATCTTGAGGGAAAAATCAAGATATTTTTGTAATCATAATTTGTTGTTATAATAGTCATTTTCATTATAATTTTTTCATTTTTCAACCCAAAACGACATCATTTTGGAAGTGAATCTAGATAACTTATCTACGTTCACTATAGAAACGCTAAAGCCCTTTAAATTATAAATATTTATATGATGAAAAAAAATAGAAATGATACTTACAACTTAATGTTTTTTAAATTCAGAAGTGGAACGTACATTAAATATATAATAAAAATTAAAAACATATTCACTACTAAAAATTTATATAAATGTAATTCTTTCTGTAACCCTTTCCTCACTCCACCACTAACCACTGAGTTCTTTTGTGATTTCTTTTAAAAGTTAATGTCACTGCTACAAATTCCAGAGTAAACTTTTAGTTGTGTATAGGTAGCTTTGTGATTTCTTATAGATTTAATGCCACTTCAACCGAACTTGTGTTAGGAATTGAAGAGTGAGAAATGAAGTCTCACGAGGAAGAAATTAAATGAGGACAAGGAACCACAAATTTATTGTTTTAAGGTTTCCCTCAAATTATGGTTGGTGATTATTTAAAGATTTGATGGGTGAGAATAATGGAAAAAAAGATGCTTCAATCATGGTCGAAAACATTCAGAGCGTATTCAAAGAATATTCAGGTGCTAGTATTTATCTTTGGTTTGTACTAACCCAATAAATTATGCATTTGTGATTTTTTTTTTTTGTTGGTAAACATGCATTTGTGATTTTAAATGCAGCCACTTGTGCTAATTGCATATAATTATGACTCTAAAACGTAAATCTTCCATACTTTTTTTTTTTCATACCCAAATTTGCTCACTAATTGTTTTATTTATAAAAGTAAGTTCCTTTCATAAACCCTTCTAAGGGTTATAGGTTTTTTTTCCCTGCCGAAAGGGCAAAAACTTATGGGTTTTATAAGAGTTATGTTGTAGGAGAAGTGATTATGTTATATTATAGAGATTCGTTTTACGTGTCGGAGTTTTTCTTTTTTCTTTTTTGCTTTAAAAATTATGGGTCCCACAAAATGTTGTGTGTGTGTAAGAAAATTATTGTGATCATGTTAAATGATAGATGTAAATCCCAAAACTTATGTCAGATAAGCATAACAAAAGATTTCAAATGATAGCTCAATTGATACAATGAAACTGAATAAATGGAATAACCTCGATTCAATTTCCACCAAGACCTTAATCCTCAACTTGCCATACATTCATTCAGAATTAGTCTCAGGCTCAAAAAATCGAATCTTGTTAGAATACCTTAAAAATCCTATTCATCTCAAAGTAATTAGGGTTGTTATAAAATAAAAAAATAAAAATTTGTAAGCCAGTTTATGAAGCTAGATCTGCAAGGCTGAACTCAACAATTTATTTTCTATTGTAACCTGTGGCTATGGCAAATTTACAAGACCAAGTCATGGAATGAATTGACAATCCTTTCTGTGCAAGGATAATTAACGTATATCTAGTTCCATTCGATTTTCTAAGCACCTAGAAAGTGTACAACTCATTGATTAAACAATATCTGATTCCCCACATTCTTTCCTTGTATGGACAATACTTGTCTTTCACATGATTAACAGATCATGAACAACAAATATGCATTCTGCCATTTACTTGGTTTATACTTCTCATGGTCCTCGCATCTTCTCAACAATGTGCCTACTCTTTTCTTCGATGTGACGCCTTTTCTCTTCCAATTTCTCGCTCATCTTCTTCCCTAAATCAAGCATCTTTTCCCTTCTCCCCATTTTCTTTGGCAGTCCATCTTCCTGTTCAATAGAACGATTTTCTTTCTCGAACACCACACTTTCGGGTAGTGATTGTAATTCAGAATTATTCTCCATGGTTTGTACATTAGTTTCGAGTGGTTGGTCATTCTGTAATGAGGGTGTCCTAAGATCTTCCAAATCTCCAGTTTCTTGTGATTTGTCATTCTCTAACGAAGGCGTTGTCAGTTCTTCCAAACTCCTGCTTCTCTTTAGTGTTGGTGAACGAGAGGAACTTAATGGAAGTGCTAGCGAATCTGATGATTTGCTAGCTGGTTCTTGACTAGACTCAGCACTCTTAGGTTTTTGTTGTTTATACTCTGGACCATTACTTGAGATGCTTGCACTAGCTTCAACACCACCAGAAGGTTGATTATTGGTATCAATTGAAGTGGAAGTCTCATTCCCAAATTTTTGGCTAATCCATTTGAATGGAGCAACATTCCGAGGAA
This sequence comes from Gastrolobium villosum, assembly GCA_032173675.1. Classification (NCBI taxonomy): domain Eukaryota; kingdom Viridiplantae; phylum Streptophyta; class Magnoliopsida; order Fabales; family Fabaceae; genus Gastrolobium; species Gastrolobium villosum. The sequence continues at coordinate 90,192 of JAVKPL010001303.1, read as the reverse complement.
CCCAATCATCCTTTTCGGCTAACATCCATGGGATAGATATGCTTTCACAATTTGGGAGCACTAAGGTCTCCCGAATTGCTGTCTGCAGAATAAAACTAAATTCAGTTTGCAAGTGAAAGCTGCTCTTATCCTTTCTAAAGAGATGTGAAGTTTAAACACATTATTCAGTCCGTTATAATTGTACCCAAAATTAAGGATGTCAACAATCCTGTCAATGCACAACTATTTGGTGGATACAAAAACATGTCAACAAAAGAAGGCTTGTGTTAAAGATGAGATAAGACATAACAGAGAGGAAATGCACTTCTAAGCAAACTCCAAAGAAAAAGAAAGCAATCTATTCAAGAGAAAGATTGAGTAGCATCTACTAAGGAAAACATGACAGAATCTCGCCTTAGATGATTTGGTCATGTAAGAAGACCAATAAAGGCCCAATATGAAGAATTGATCATAAGGAGGATAGCCTGTAAAAGAGGTAGAAAAAGTCCGAAAGACCAAGGAAGACTCCAACAAAAATCATAAAGAAAGATCTTGTTCTAAATGGCCTTTCTAAAAGTTTGATATTTGAAAAGTACAATGGTTTCATTTGATCCATGTAGCAGACCCCGCTGTCCAGCTCTGGAGTCTCTCAGTGACAGAAAGCAACAAGAAAATGCAACAGGATGAAAGAAAACGAGAAAGAGAAAGAAAATGCACTTTTATTTATTTCTGAAAACGATACAAGAACTAGAGACCAATGTGGTATCTCCCAAGTGAAATTCAAGACCCAACTCCTATTTATACATTGTCTCCAATACTACCCTTTTTTCTAACCAACCAATTGTCTAACCACCCCTAACTACTTATGCTTTTAATCTTCTAGAATATAACTTCAGGGCTTTGGGCCCTACATCCGTAACACCCAACTAGTGAGAAATGGTTTTCTTTTTGTTGTTGTTAGATAGTATGAATTGCATACCGTTTTGCACTTCCAATCAAATTTATGAAAAATGGATTCTCTCCTTTATCTCAATAATAAGAGAGGATTCTATTATGAGAGAGAAAGACACAAAGTGTTTTTTATAAATTGATGGACCCCAACACAGGTAATAGTGGGCCCCTCAACAATATAATTTGTATCTTTCTCTCTTACGAAAATCCTTCTCTTGTTCTTAACTAAAAGGAAAGAATCCAAATTCAAATTTAGGCATAACTAACCAAATAAGAGACAAGTTTAACCACTTAATATAAGTGCTTAGGATGATTGCTAGTTTCAATAGTTAACGTGAAATTAGTTTCATTAAACTATTTTCAACTGAATCTAATTTGGCTAATTAAACATAAGTTTGGTTATTAGTGGTGTTCATAACATCTATTGTATCTTAGGTCCCACCTTAAGATGTATCAGCCTGTACACGCAAATTACTATTGATTGATGAAGTATAGAAATTGCATTAATTGTGATACGTACGAGAGATCAATCCATGGATGTAGGTTTCCAGTAAAGATAATTTACCCCATCTGAAATTAGAAGTAGCTAATATTGGAGCAGATATGCACTATAACTTACAGACATAAGACTATAAGACTGTAGTCATTATAGATATCTGAAATTTGGAGTGGCTAATATAGGAGCAGGTATGCACTATAACTTATACAAATGTATTCATTATAATTTATGGAGTCTTATTTGCTGTATAACACACGCAGAGAGAGAGAGAGAGAGAGAGAGAGAGAGAGAGAGAGAGAGAGAGAAGCAAGGGTATTAAGAAGGAAATTAATGTCCCACCCAGATAAAAGAAAAACAGATATTAACAAAGCCAGAATTCTATGGCCACGCACTTAAGAGAAAGGTAGACATTTTTAATGAGAGAACATCTAGGCTTTTAGTCCAAATAAACTGACAGAAGGATGAAAAAGAAAATTCAAAGATTTGTTTTCTTTGTATATAATTAATGATACAATGGTATATGTAAAATATTTCTATAAATAGTTTAGACAAAAAAGACAAGGGAATGAACAAAATATTAGAATAACTTGAAAACCCTTATCAAAAAATGGGGGAAGAGTAGTCTTTAACTTGAATTCTTTCACAAGTTATAAATCAAATGGAAAGAGAGCTATCATACCTTTAGCTTATTGACCAGGAACAAAGCAAAGTGACCACTAGTTATCTTATGTTCTCCAACAGATGACTCCAAGTTGAAATCTATGTCTGGCATTGATGTGAAACCATACCACAAATGATCAGATGGAGGTGGCTTTATATGCAAACGCAATGTCCCTCTGAGGGAAGCCACTCTTATTGCCAAAGAGAGAGGGACCTTTCGATAAGAAATAATTAGTTACTTTGAGAATAAAACAACTTTAGCTGTATATAAACTGATGATAAATAGAAAAATAAACATCTGCATATTAACCATCGTTGACTCCAGTTAAGCCCAGTTTAAGTACTAACCACCAACTCTCTTCCTTTCTAGTTTAGAGAAATAATTGATTTTCATAATTGTAACAATATGTCTTACCTGATGAAGTATGAATAAAAGCTAGCAATGAATTTAAGGGGCGGGATTAAATATGGTCTGTGGATGTTAAACTTAGCCTATAATCTTTCCAACATTAGAAGAGTATAACCAAAAATATCATCTCTAGCACTTGCATGTTCGCCTATAGTTCTCTCATTCAATATTTTCACCTCTTTGCCATTATATTCTGTCAATCTTCTGGTGCCAGTGCACTCCATTCAAATATATGTTTTATATTGAAGTTTGTCCTCCACAATCCATATAATCTACTTCCATTTGAGAACCAAGGATTGGAATTAATGGGTTCCCCTTGTTCACATGCTGGCAAGCAAATGAAAATCAGTCCCTAAATTTTCTACGCAGATCAATCACAATAATTTTTTTAATTTGAACCCGTTTGATCTGAAATTCCTTAAATTGATAATTTGCAGTAGTATGTTATTCTGAACAAACCATTTGACAATAATAGCAAATTAAATTGTCCTCGTTTAAGATTTAGGGTTTAGGATTGAAATGGGCTTAGTTTCATATTACACAAAGACCTCCCTCAAGGTTCATTTTTCAAGGGGTATATGTGAAAGAAAAAAACTTAGTGTATAATTGCCTTCACCCCTACCCTTGCTAGTAAGGTTTAATGAGGAGTGGTTTTTTAAATGTCTGGAATAAATTAACAATATGGAGGTATCTGTCTGATAAGTTACAATAGGGAAATTCAGTACAATTTCTAACACCGGCGGGGCCTTGGGGAGGTTAGTATAATTTACTCAAACCAGGATTTATGGCCAACAAACAGACTATAACCATGTAACAAGATTTTTCACCAAAATATATGACAGCAAAAAAATAGAACATAGTTGAACTATTATTAAATGATATGTGCAAGTCACACATACTATTTAACTCTGGAGAGACACAAAAAGGAAAAGAGGGGAAAAATCCCATTTAATACTACCACACAACATTACTAAAATAGCAGAAGTCAAATAATGTAAACATGGGGTGCAAAAAGTGTAGTGGGAAGAAGCAACCGATGGAATAAAGGAGGCATAATAAAGAGAGGGTACCTGTGAAACCTGTTTGGCAACAGAATTTAATATAGATTTCCATCTTGCTGCTAAATTTGAGGAAGACATAGCGCGCTTAAAGCTCTTAGACACATCTGCTTAGGGAAAAACAAGATACACATTACATTATCAATCTAAATACGCAATACAAAACTCGATAGATACCCCCTCCTCCACGTTTTGGAAATTTACTACTTAAGGAGAAAAGCAGAACTAGAAATATCCAATAAGGTGTAACGCCCGACCGCTTCAAGAATCAATGACTATCCCCACACACTAACACGAGACTTTTCAGTGTGTTTTTCCTCACTCGCACACTGAAAAGTCTTGTGTTAGTATGTGGGGATAGTCGTTGATCCTTGCAAGTTGTCAGGCATTACAAGTGGTATCAGAGCAGGCCTCTCTTCCAGTACGGTGTGGTTCGAGGACGAACCAGGCGGAAGCTGGTGGGCATGTAACATCCCGAGCACTGACGAGGGCGGGGAGTGATCGCCGGTGCAAAGTGGCACAGACAAGGAGCGGCTCCTGACAGGCTTCCAGCGTGGGGGTTACATGCATGGATGAATTGACACCCGAAAGAGAGGGATTCCAAAGACTGTACAGATGTGAGACTGCACAGTTTGGAATAGCTTATAAGAATCAATTGGTACTACCTATACAAACAAGATGCATCTTTTTTTCGGTAGCCCGGAACGGAAGAACTCCACAATTAAGCGTGCTTAACTTGGAGCAATTCTGGGATGGGTGACCTCCTAGGAAGTTTTCCCAGGAAGTGTGCGAGTGAGGAAAAAGCACACTGAAAAGTCTCGTGTTAGTATGTGGGGATAGTCGTTGATTCTTGAAGCGGTCGGGCGTGACATAAGGCATCCTCTAGGAAAAGAAAATGGAAAAACAACTAAAATGAAAACCACACAATTTTCTTTTCATTGTTGTAATTGGAAAAATTCCAAACTCAAAAAAAAAAAACACCATAGGTGGATATATTATAGGATTTGGAAGCCCCAGCCCATTTTCTCCATCTACCTGTAAACTTAGTCTGTAAAGTGTGGAAATTACAGTAAAACTTGGATTCACTAACAATCTTAGAAAGCATGACCTTACGTAGCAAGCATATAGGATATCCTCTGAGACGACCAATTAAGTTCAGGTGGGATTTTAGGAAGTAAGAGAAAGTGCATAAATAATTGGGTTTGATAGGACTCAAAGACAAACATCAACATCAACATCAACAACACCTTTATCCCAAATTAATTGGATATTTCTATGTGATGAACTCAAAGACAAAGTTCATAAATAATTGGAATTGATAGGATAGGACTCACGGAGAAAATGAAAAAATAATTAGATTGATTGGACAAATGTACTAACCAGTGTTCCAATCACCATGTTCTTTTTGCTCTTGTACATCATTTGTTGTTTCTGCAAGATTCAATTCCTTTCCAAAATATTCAAAACTTTCAATAAGATCTGATGGGACAGCTCCATCACTGCTTGGCTCTGGATTTGAGTCCTCTGTCCCTGCTTGGAGCTCTAGTTCATGAACTTCAAGCCTTGTTTCAATCTCAAATACAGCACCTCCAGAATACTCAATGTCAACTTCTAAGGCCCATATCTCACTCATTTCCATAGGAAGAACTCTCATTCCTGCAATGCAAGGTGGAACATTCCCGGTATTGATGTTGCTACAGATGACTTCACCAATATAACTGGGAGTCTTCATATTGGACAATGTTCGCTGTTAAAAACAAAAGGAAAAGAAAAGAAAAAGTAACCATCATTTATCCCATCGAAACCATAATGAGGTGGAGTTTTCTGTGGGGGATTTCTCCGTAAACAAACAGAGGAGATCAATATTTATCTCATAACAACCATTATGGAATGAAGTCTGCCGCAAAAAAATAGGATAGGGAAAACAAAAAACACGTTCTCAAAAATAATCTCCCTTCCAATTCAAATAATTGTTGAAATCAACTAATTGTTCTTCCATTCACTACATTAAAAAAACTCTATGAATGGGATAGCTTCCTTTTGATCTGATTGATATAGTGAAATATTAAACCTACCATATCAGTTACATTAAGAAAGAACAGCACCTTTAAATCTGGTTGATATAGCTTAATGTTTTATGCTTGAAAAGAGTCCAGCTTGTACCTATAAACTTGAGTTTTCGGAACTACTAACAATAGATAAGATTATAGAAAGATATAATATCTTTTTAACATGTTTCCAGCATGACTAAGTAAATATTATCAATTTAAAAACTAACGTAAATTAATTGCTATAAAATGATACCAACACAAAATGATATCCATCTTTGCAAAACAAACTCACTCAAACACGTAAACATCAAATAGGAAAGGCTTAAACCTGAATCCTTGCTTGCATGGATCTCTTCAACTGGGTGTTTCCTTTGGCATCAAAAAAGAGTCGGGAAATCAACAAATTCAAACATAATGTTCCCTCATCAATACCAAACTTCTCATCAGCATTCGCATCAGAGTTGACAGAGTAAAGACTCTGGCTTCCTGAATGAGATATCTTTGAAGATAATGGTGGAGCATCGTTTACCAGGGAACTATTAAGATGCTTTGATGTTGAAGTAGCTTTCAACAAGCCACTGGCCAAAACTGCATCTTGGCAAGCACGAAGTTTTTCAGTGTTTTTTTTCCCTTCATGGCCTGACAACGAAGTCCAAGTTGATTTATTTTCCAAACCAACTCGGGAAGTTCTTTTTACAAACTTTTTCAAAAATTGACGAACCTTTGAGGAAGAACCATCAGGCTTACTAGCCCTTTCTATTGCCTCCACACTTGATCCTACCGATGGTTTCATAAAAGAATGATACACAGAATTTAAGGATGTCAGATAACTATGAAACTCTTCATGCAACTGGTTGAACCATTTGATTTTTTCATTTTGAACACACGAAGCCAGATAGAGGGCCTTACACCATGCTTCTTTCTCCCATGAAGTCTCGAGATAAATGTAAACAGTTTTGCTTCCATTGTATATTAAAGAGGTCTTGCTTTCCACTTTGATGGGAAACTTTTTTGCCCTATAAGATTCATCACCCATTTTTACCAAAAAAACAGATCAATCATCGATCAAATAAGAACTTGAAGCACCTAATTTCCTCAACAAAAGACCAATAGTTGAAACAAAATTCAACCTTTCCAATATTATTTAACTTATGATACCCCAAATCCAAGCTATCACTATCACTTTTTTTAAAAAAAAAAGTGAGCAAGGCACAAAGGAAATGAGATTTCTCCATGTTCAATCAAATATCAAGGAAATTTGCAAAAAAAAAAAAAAAAAAACCTATTTTTTTACATTTTCTATGCAGTGAGTCATATGTTGAATCAAAATAATATGCACTTGAACAGGTTTCCCTTTGGAAGGAAAAATGGAGAAGTTACAAGAGGAACTATGACTCTAGCATAATCAATTTAGTATCAGGTTTTGTGCGAAATGTAATACTGCTCAGGGATGATAGCAGAGTTCACATGCATCATAGCTTGGTATTCAAAGAAATTTTACATTAGCTAGACATTAGATCTAGCTGAGAATAAGATATTCATTATGCTAAGCCCTATCACCTGTTAGAGAATTTTGTCACTTGTGTTTTTTACATTTTTACTAGAACGTGGCATTCATATATGCATGTGCAGTTAAGAGGAAAAAGTGGAGGCAATTGGAGTAGAAAACTCAAGGGAAGTGGCGAGATAAAAATTATAGGAAAATGGAAAAGTGGATACTCCCCGCCCACTTATTGGGAAACTGTGCAGCCTTGATGATAAATAAGCATGTGAAGTGAAAAGATGGTCACAATAATGTTGCCAGTGAATCCAAATGAAATAATAACACCCAATGGAAGTGACTTCTGGATCACATTACCATTTTCTTGAAGAAAGGCTTGATGCTGACACAGCTTGAACAGAGCAGCCCTTGAGTTCAATTGTTGAGTGCAAACCATCAGGTCCTCTCAGAATAAGTGATTGACCCTTGATTTGTCCATACATTTTAATGGGGGAAACCTCCAAGAGCTCCTTATTTCTTTTTTGTTCCCTTGATGGTTTGTCCAAGTAGAATTTCGAAATATTTTCAGATTCAAGAACCCAAACCACACCCTGAAAGGCGAAGCTAATGAGATAAAGAGTTTGAAAAAAAAAAATTTAATTCAGAGGGAATCAAATAGATAGTTTTTGTGGAACCAATCTTTATCCACCACACATATAAATAGATGAAGCCCAAAATCCCAAGCAACCTTTTGTAAAAATTAACCTGTAAATTTTATGAAATTTACTACTTCTAAAATTATATCAAAAGGATACTCTATTAGGTTAAGGTTAATGATATTCTTTAGGCTTCTTCATCCTTAACTTGCCCCATTGAACAGTTTCCCTCTCCCTATCTTAGAAGTAATGGGGAAAGACCTAACTTAGCACCAGTGTCCAGTGCCTTTGGTGCTTCATGTTCATCCACTCATAGCGAACAAAGCTATGTACGTTTGATTATTGGAAGACAGTGGCACTGGTGATCATGCTAAGCAAAGTCCTCCCCCACTACTTCTGAGATAGGGAGAGGGCAGTTTTTTTTTTTTTTTTTTTTTGATAAACGAGGGCAGTTTTTCAATGGGGAAAGTTAAGGATGAAGAAGCCTAAAGGTTTGAATATATTATAAACCTAAGAGACCATCATTTTGATATAATTTTAGAAGTAGTTACCACAAACCTAGCCGCAAATATAATTAGTTCACATAATAATCCTCTCATTACGTGCATGTCCCTTAGAAATTAAGTGACTCTTAGAAATTAAAGTGACCATATTATCAACCTATTTTTATAAAACCAAAATTAACCATTAATGGTAGCCCACAAAAGAAAATTTCTATCACCTTTGTCCAAGGCGAAGCTTGCAAATTTGTAACTTTAGAACATTTAAACATAATAGAGAACCATACAGATTTCCTGAATTTTTCCCACACTTCAAACTTTCTTTTCCAAAGTTTTCGACCAGTTTTTTCGGTGAGATAACTAATTGTGTAAGGGCACAAATGGCTCAAGCATTAGGTTTCAGCAGTCCAAAGATTGCCTCTCTTTTTTTTTCTTATTTTTTCTCAAAAGCTCTGGCATTAATACTTTGATTATAAACTATTTTAAACACAAAGTAAGCTCAACCCTGGAGTGACTTTAAAGTCTTTTCCATTTGGTAATTTTACCAAAATAAAACCAATAACACAAGCGACTAATCAAATTCTATTTCATGAATTTCAACTTAACCTTGCTCCTGTTCAGAATCATAAATTTCGGTTTGGTCATTTCTTAATTAGTAGAGTAGAAGGGGGTGAAAAACAATTCGAGCTAAGCTAAGCTAAGAATTCGAAGCACGACCTTTTTTTTAATCGCAAAATCCAGAGATTGGTGAGGATCAAGCTGTGCAGATTCAGCAGCCAGTTGGGATTTGGCTTCTTCTCTAATGGTCTTGCGGCGCAACCATTTCATGATCCATAACAGTCCCAGAGCTTCAGCAGCAACAACAGCCACTACTCCGAGACCAAACCCGATGAGAATGAAACCAAAAGCTAAAGCCATTTGAGAAGTGAGAAAAAGAGACGGTTGAAAATGGGAAAGTTTGGAAAAAAAATGAGATGAACTTGTAAAATGCAACAATTACTATTTAGCAAACAGTGCGATCACATAAAAAAAAATAAAAAGAGGAAGGAACCGCGTTGATGTGACCCGGGGAAATAGAGATACTTAACGTAACAAATAAGAGTCAGCGAGAAGCGCAACTATTTAATGATCAAATCTTGTTCAACGGCATGGAAAAGCGATTTTGCTATTTTTATTTATAATGTAAAGAGCTTGTGATGTTCCAAAAGAGACAAATACATGCACAAGATCTATATAGACTACGGTTTTGGAAATTGGAATAAAGTTCAGAATGTCAATAGTGCAGCTTGTGTCATGATAGGCCTGTTTGTTTCTATCTATCGATATCTAACACATGGCATGATAGACATTGGAACACGTTAATTTTAAAAAATATTAGATTTTAAAAAATATTAGATTTTAATAGGTTATAACATATTTTGATATTAAATAATATTTTTAATTTATGTAGTATATATTATATTTAATATTTAATAATTTAACAAAAAAATGAAGTTAAACTTATAATACCCATCAATTTTGCAAAGAAACATAAGATATCCTAAATATTTATATTAAACTCACTAAAATGGTAATCGTATTTCAACGAATCTAATAGTTGGAACTAAAAACGCAACGCAACGCAACCTTTGAATCATTTTTTGAATTCCTACAATGCGTCTTAGAGTGTCAAAAAATGTACGACGCGTAAGGGTTTTTAAAATGTCGATGTTTGGTAGAGTTTCGCTATTTCATTAAGGGGCCCTTTGGCTTTATCATAGTTTAAAAGAAAATAAACAAAAAAAATAAAAATTGAAGGGGGTGTTTGAATGTGTTTTTTTTTTTTTTCTAAAACTGTTTTGAATATAAATTTTAAAATTTGATTTTGAGAGTAAGAGAATAATAAAATTTGTTTGAGTATAATTAGTTTTAAAATTATAAAGAAATTATAATTATTTACAAAAATACCATTAATGAAATTTTATAATTATAAGATTGCCATTTAAAATAATTTAAAATTAAAAAAAAATTATTTATAAAAGTGTCATCAATAAATTCCCATATTTATAAAATTACTATTGCAAAAACAAAAACTAAAAAATAACTTTAAAAACATCCCTAAATTTTTCTGCTTTTTTAGTTTTTAAAACTAAAAAACAATATTTATTTTGGGATTTATTTTCCGGAACAACTTTTTCCAAATAATTTTTTTTTTACTTTTTAATTTTAAAAACTTGATTTCTATAAGCAGGTCTACTTTCTAATTTTCCTAATTAGAACAGTCAATAGTAAAAATTGCTTCTAAGAATGGGTTAGGTGTGTGAGTCTCACGCGTGTGATTTTCCTTTCTTTGCTACGGTTCAGAAATGATGTCATCATTAATCATTCACGGTGGTCCTCCACCGATTTCTGCTGGAAGTCAAGTGCTCTCTTCTAATTCTCCTATTAACTTGCGTAAAAGTGTGAAACGATCCAAGAATGGTGAGGAGTTCTCACCTGATGCTACGAACAGAGGCGCTGGATTGAGGTTCCTCTCCAACAATCCAGTAGCCGGAACTCATCGAACCTTTGCTGATGTTCTCAGGAAAGATGAATGTCCTGCAGGGGAGGAAGCTTGCGGGATGGAAGATTTCATGGAAGATATGGGTGATCCCCTTGATCCTCTGAGAGGGGAGATATCCGATTGGGGGTTTCAAACCATCTACGAAGAAGATGGATCTGTTAGAATCAGGTGCTCTAGGGAAGCTAAACAGAGGATGAGAAGCCCATGGAGAAATGCTTTAATAGTGAAACTCCTCGGTAAGAAAGTTGAAATAATGTATATGAAGATCAAACTTAAGAGTTTGTGGGCAAAGTCAGGATCGATCGTGGTTGCAGACTTGGGGAATGATTTTTTCCCAGTCAAATTCGCTAATCTAGAAGACCTCAGTATAGCTCTTACGGGAGGACCATGGGTGCTGAAGGTCCATTACCTTGCAATAAGGAAGTGGGAACCAACATTCAACCCCCAAATGGCTAATATCCATAGAGTGGCAGCGTGGATTCGTCTCCCTGTTATACCTCAGGAATTCTGAGAGTATCCATTTCTGAATCATCTAGGAAATATTATAGGTAAAGTTATAAAAGTAGATAAAAATACTTCTAATGGTGAAAGAGGCAAGTTTGCCAGAGTTTGTGTTGATCTTGGTCTTTCTAAACCGTTGAGAGGTGAGTATTACTTGGAGGATGATACCTTCAAAGTTGAATATGAAGGCCTTTTTCTAATATGCTTGAAATGTGGTAGATATGGCCACAATGTGGATAACTGTCCAGAGTGTGTTAAGCCTGTTGATGTTAATAATGTACCAGACAACAGGAAGGAGGAGCCTGAGAAACCTTTGATGAATCAGGGAGTTGGTCCCTGGATGGTAGTTCAGAGGAGAAAACAGAAGAATCACTCTGCTGCTAACAAAGGAAGCACGGGCCCTAGGTCCTTTGGAGAAAATATAACAAACACCAGTAGAATTTCTCCCACTAAGAGAAATCCTGGGAAAGGGAAAGGCAGTGAGCAGGTGAGAGATTTGACCCTGAAGCCTACTGTAACATCCCGAGCGCTGACGAGGGCGGGGAGTGATCGCCGATGCGAAAGGGCATGGACAAGGAGCGGCTCCTGATAGGCTTCCAGCGTGGGGGTTACATGCATGGATGAATCGAATCGACACCCGAAAGAGAGGGATTCCAAAGACTGTACAGATGTGAGACTGCACAGTTTGGAATAGCTTATAAGAATTAATTAGTACTACCTATACTAACAAGATGCATCTTCTTTTCGGTAGCCCGGATCGGAAGAACTCCACAGTTAAGCGTGCTTGACTTGGTGCAATTCTGGGATGGGTGACCTCCTGGGGAGTTTTCCTAGGAAGTGTGCGAGTGAGGAAAAAGCACACTGAAAAGTCTCGTGTTAGTATATGGGAATAGTCGTTGATTCTTGAAGCGGCCGGGCGTTACACCTACTTCGGTGGTGAGTATTCAAAAACACAAGGAGAAAAAAAGCAATTCCTCTCAGCAACCCTCTTTGTCTGGGCGTGTATATAAGCCTGTTTCTGTCCATAGCAAGAAAAATGGGAGTATTGGAAATGGTAATGAAACAAGGCAGAAATAGGAGGCCATTACTGCTTTTGTTTTTAACTCTGAAGCCTCTTGTTCTGGTCCCAAAGTTATAACAAAGGTGGAGACTCGCATTTCTAAGGGGAAGGTAAGCGTAATAAAAGGCAAATCTCACAAAGTTATTCTAGTTGTTGCACGTGGTACTGAAGTTGAATCTTTTTCTATTTTTAAAAAGTGCATCTCTACCTCTGTTTTGGGTCATCATATGGAAGATTCCTCCAAGTCTCTCATTAAGTCTGATCAGGAAAACTCTTCTGTGTTTGTCTCTGGGGAGGTTATAGTTGAGGATGTTCCTCCAGATTTAATCATGAGGGTTGAGTCCCCTAGCACTGAGGCAATAGCAGGAATGGATTTGAGGGATGGAGAAGAACCCTTTAGTTCTGATCTCATGATGGAGAGTAACCAGGAACTCAGTAATCCCGGTGACAACATGGTTTCTCAATGAATTGCCTTGTTTGGAATTGTAGGGGGCTGCGAAGAAATAGTTTAAAATAACCTTCTGCAATTTTATTAGAAAGTATAAGGTTGGTATGGTTGCCATTTCGGAACCAAGAATTAGTGGTGCTTTGGCTCAAAAAGAAAATAAAACAGATTGGATTTAAGAATGCTGTGATAGAAGAAGCTGTTGGGTTTTCAGGTGGAATTTGGTTATTATGGAAGGAATAATTCCGCTCTATTTCTCTTGTAGAAAAATCAAATCAGTTTATTCATGTGAATTGTTGTCTTAGTGCTGGGTCTTCCTTTCTGATGACTGTTGTTTATGCTTGTCCTAAGGAGGAATCTAAAGAAGCTTTGTGGTTAGATCTGATTAGAATTGGAGGCTCGGTGATGGGTCCCTGGATGTTGATGGGGGATTTTAATGAAATTGCATCTTCAAAGGAGAAAAGAGGTGGAGCCCCATTCAATCTAGCTAGAACTTTGAAGTTCTCAGCTGTTTTGAATGATTGTAATGTTTTTTATATTGGTTGTGGAGGGTCTAGATTTACCTGGAGAGGTCCTAAGTGGCTTCACTTAAACAGAGTTTTTAAAAGACTGGATAGGGTGTGTGCTAATGCGGATTGGAGAACTAGTTTTGCTGATGCTTATGCCAAAACTCTTCCTAGACTGAATTCTGACCACAATCCCCTTTTACTGTCTCTTTTCCCTTCTATTGTCAACTCGAAAAGTAGGCCTTTTCGCTTCCTTGCAGCTTGGCAGTACCATTCCTCTTTTCCCCATTTTCTTCAAGATTTTTGGTGTCTGGATCTGAATATTGATCATAGTCTAGCTAACTTGGTGGATCAGCTGAAATCCTGGAATAGAAGGGTTTTTGGTTGCATTCAGGTTAGGAAGGATTTCCTGCTGAAGAAGCTTCATGAAACTCAGTTGGAAAGTCTTCATAATGCAGATGATGCTACTGCTGTTTTGGAGTTAGCTATCCAAAAAGAGTTGAATCAGGTCCTTGAACAAGAAGAATCCTTATGGTTTCAGAAGGCTAGATGTAAGTGGATAAAGGATGGTGATCGAGATACTTCCTTTTATCACACCACCACAATCATCAAGAGAGCAAAAAATAAAATTCTGGAGTTGAAAAATGATGAGGGGCACTTTGTGAGAGAAGAAGCTAGTCTTCTCAAAATCATTGTATCATTTTTTGAGAAATTGTATTCTGAAGAGTGTTCTGCTAGACCTTGGATTTCCACTAAGAATAGTTGGCCGGATTTGGATAGTTGTGTTTTTGAAGGTATGAAGAGGTGTATTTCTGATGAAGAGATTAGAAAAACTTTTATTTTCTATGGGTGCTCTAAAAGCACCCGGACCTGATGGCTTCCACCTCTGTTCTTCCAAAGAAATTGGCATGTTGTGGGTAAGCAAGTCTGTGAGTGTGTGAGAGCCTGCTGGAATGAACCTGAAAGCATTAAGAAGCTCAATAAAACTTTTCTGGTTTTGATTCCAAAGATCAATAAATCGGAAAGAATTTCCCAATTTAGACCCATTGCTTTGTGCTCAGTTATTTACAAAGGCATTAGCAAGTTATTTGTGAATTTCCTGAAACCTCTCCTCCAAAAAATTATCTCTCATTTCCGAGTCAGTTTTGTCCCCAAAAGGCATATTCAGGATAATATAGTTATTGCTCAGGAGATGATACTCTCTATGAGCAGGATGAGAGGTAAAAGGGATTTCTTTGCTATAAAAATTGATTTAGAGAAGGCTTATGACCGAATTTCTTGGAGCTTCATTCAAAAAGTCATGTTTGAAATTAATCTGCCTGAGTCTACCATCAATCTAATCATGTGTTGCATTACTTCTACTGAGTTGGAAATTCTTTGGAATGGGGCTAAGGCGGGGTCTTTCTCCCCTACCAGAGGAATAAGACAAGGGGATCCTATATCCCCTTATATTTTTGTTCTTTGCATGGAGAAATTGTCTCATGTTATAGCTGATGCAGTGGAGAGGAAAGAGTGGAAGCCTATGACAGCAGGGAAAAAGGGCCCTATCATTTCACATCTTCTCTTTGCTAATGACTTGCTGCTGTTTGCAGAAGCAACTACCAACCAGATTGGTACTGTTATGGATTGCTTAAAATCATTTGGTAAGGAATCTGGTCAAAAGGTTAGTCTGTCAAAATCCAATATATTTTTTTCCAAGAATGTTTCTGATGAGCTGGCTAATGTTATAGTTGAGAAAAGTGGTTTTGCTCGAACGAACAATATTGGAAGATATCTTGGTTATATGATGAAGCATGAAAGAGTTAGCAAGATTCACTATAGTGATATCATGGATAGAGTCCAAAGTAGACTTAGTGGTTGGAAGAAACAGTGCCTATCTATGGCTGGAAGAGTTATCTTAGCTAAATCTGTATTATTTTCCATTCCTATGTTCTGTATGCAGAATAGTCTACTTCCAGTAGCTCTTTGTAGTGACATTGAGAAAGTGCAAAGAAGCTTCATTTGGGGAGATACAGTCAACCATAAAATTCATCATCTGGTTGCTTGGGAGCATCTTCATCTGCCAAAGGAGCTAGGGGTTTGAGGATCATCAATATGAGAAAACAGAATGAAGCTTTCCTTCACAAAAGTATATGGGCTATGATTAATGATCCCACTCAACTATGGGCTCAAGTTATCTTAGCTAAGTATGGCAGAAAAAGAGAAATTACTAAAGAGGTTTGTGCTAAGTCATATGATTCCCATTTTTGGAGAGGGCTTTGTAAAGTTTGGCTTGATGCCCTGGAGAATTTTGTTTGGCAGATTGGTAATGGTCAGAAAATTTATTTTTGGCTGGACAAGTGGACTGGGCTCGATCAAAATCTCTTATCCTATGCTAATAGAGCCTCTGATATTTCTGAGTTAGAGCTCAAAATTGACCATAGTACTTTTACTTCTTCAGAAGGATGGAATCTAAAGTACATGAGCAATTTTTTCAATCCAAAGATTTGCAATACTATTATTGCTATCCCCAATCCGAAGGCTAAAGAGGAGTCTGACTTTCTTCTCTTGTGAAATTGGCTTATAACAGATTGATGGATTTCCCCAAATATAGTCAGAATGACCCTTGGGGAAGAATCTAGAAATGGAGTGGGCAAGAAAGAATTAAATTCTTCATATGGAAATTGAATCATGGCCGATTGCTAACCAGAGATAGAACTGCAAAATGGGAGAACAGCTCTGACAGATGCATCTTTTGCCCAAATAAAGTGGAGACATGTCTTCATGTGGTGAGAGATTGCTATAAAGCCAAGCAATTCTGGACCTTGCCCCCTGTGCAGCCCTTGCCAACTGGTTTTTTCAATGTCATGGAGCTTAAAGATTGGATGGTGTTAAATTTGAAGCAGCATACGGTCTGTTCCTCTAACAGGAGAGATCCATTTTTCTTCATTTGCTACTTTCTTTGGATCTGGAGAAATAAAGAGATACATGAGGAGGATTTTGTTAGACCTGTTGATCTTACTAGGTTCCTTTTTACCCTTATGGAGGAAAAAAAAACAACTTGTGTGTTTCTAGTATTAGAAAAGCTAAGCTGAATGGTTCACTGCCCAGTTTGCAAAATTGGTCTCGGCCAATGGAAGGAATTTTAAAGCTCAATGTTGATGGAGCTGTGGTGGGTGAAAGATCAGCTTGTGGAGGTATTTTGAGAGATAGTAATGGTTGTTGGGCTGGTGGCGTTTGTTTCTTCCTGGGATCTTGCACTCTCTTAAATGCTAAACTTTGGGCTATCCTCCATGGCTTGGAGTTCTCTTGGAAACTTGGTTGCAGGAATGTTATTGTTGAATCTGACTCTTTACTATTAGCTTACTTACTAGTGATAGTAAGGATACTCGAAAGCTACGTCTGGTGGCTAAGATTCGAGTGTATCTTTAAAGAGAATGGAGAGTGGTTTATCTCATATCTCTATAACTATTAACAAGTGTGCTAACTGGAAAGCCAAAAAGGCCGTTGATGATGAGTATGATTTAAAACTGTTATCCTCTCCTCATCCGGATCTGGGTGATCTCCTGGAGGCTGACAAGTTGGATCCTGGCTAATTAGGCTTTTGAAGCTTTTTATCTGTTTTTTTGTTGTTTCTGTTTGTAGTTTTGTTTTTCCTAGTTCCGGGGCTTTGCCCTTTTTATGTGCCAAAAAAAAAAAAATTGCTTCTCATTCCCTTGCTCTCTATTTCTTTGGGGATTGATCCACTTTGTTTCAAAAATAAAAACTTAGCTACTTTATATACCCATCACCAAAGACAATTGGGCATAATCAGTTTTTGGAACTTATTTAATTTGATCAACATCATACTAAACTACTAATTGCATCTGCCCTGAATCCAGATTAAAAAGAAAGGAGAAGGAAATTAACCAAACAAATCAATAGCAAGTATTTAAATAAAGAAAACAAACTAAGTACAAAAGAGATAATAGTTCAGTTGCCTACAAACTGCTATCATCTATAAAAACTTTACATTGCTTAAGGTTAAAAATTCTTTTTAAATGCAATCTCAGTTTCTCAATATTTTCAAGATTGCACCCAGGGGAACTTATGTTGTCGGAGTCAGTGTGCCAAACTGAACAAAGGGCAGTCAGTTAAGAGTGAACAAAAAACAATTCAATAGGTAAATCTTTTTGTGAAAAAGTTGAAGTCATGGTGGTAGACGTTAAGCTGCTTCAACCATGACTCTGCAGCACTGTACAGATTGGATACCTTTTCATCATCATATACCCTTTCATCATCATCTTTGGAGGGGTTTAACCAACGACCACTCAGCATTTTGTAAGTAACTAGCCCAAAAGGAAAGAGAGATATATCACTCTTCTTTTTCTTACATTTGTCTCCTGGAATTAATCCCCACCCGTAACAATTTATACTTTTTCCCATGTTGATGTCATTATATTCTTTTGCACAATCTGCATAAACAAATAAGAAAAAAAGTTACTACACTTTAAACTACTGACCCGCTCCAACACTAAGCAGGAATGAGATCAGGGCCAGCTTCTCCCAATAAATAATAAAATCTAAATGATTTCTCAGCAGGATACTTTAAAACATGATTAAATTGTTCAGGAAAGGGAAAAAAAATGCAAAAGATTGAAGGGAATAGAAACTTCATGCAGGAAAAGAATACCTTGGAAACAAGATGACAATGTATGATAAGTGAGGAATGCTGCTTGGTCCTTTTGAGGTAGCGGACATGGTATGGAATAAATAGGGTACCTATCTCAATGATAACAAGTCAGTATAACAACTTTTCTACCATAGAATCCAACAGACACTAGAAATCTTTTACGGGAAATACGAAAATATAAACTTCACAAGATAGACAAAACTGATTAAAAACTTATATATGTAATTATGAAAAACACAGAACCATAATATAAGCAAGAGAATTCTCTTCCGCCAACTTCAGTTCTGTGTCATTAGAAAACATTGATACAGATTTATACTTGGCTGAGAAATCACAATTGCAACCAATTTTGGCTTTTGTCTTAAAATTGAAAATAAAATAGTATCTCTGTGACAATTCAGAGACAAAACCACTTGTTATCGACTATAACTTTAGATAATACAAAAAAAACCCAGTAACTTGTCAGTATGCAAGTTTAGAAGACTGCAGCCAAAATAATTCAGATAATGGTTCTTATAAAGTTAATTGAAAATGTGAAGCCTTCCTTAAGATATCAGGCAAAAACAAGGCAAATTTATCATATTAGGTGGCACCCATTTCAAGTTGAAATGTTCATCTTCAAGTAACAACTAATTTCAGTATAACAAGAACAACAACTAATTCTGCTCACCAAGCAACAGCCATCCAACTTGCTGGGGAAAGATCCACACTTTTCAATGTCATTAATGCCGGATGGCTTCTAGCTAACTCATTTATCTGAAACAAGAAACCATCAGTAGACGCTAGCTGCATAAGTTCCAATTGTGGGGTTTTGACGTAAGAAATGTAAATTTTAAAAAAAAATCACTTGTTTAGTTTGTTGAACAAATGTTTTACCGGACTAATGCAGAAAGACACATTTCAGGTGGTTACGCGTTTAGTCGCGCACCTGACACATACGCGTTTCTTACAAATCTGAACACGTCTGTACCAGGTACGTGTCTAAACACGTATGTACCCAGGTGCGCGTTTCTGACTGTGACACGACTATGCCAAGGAATGTGTGCCTGAATATGATGCATCTTGGTATTGTGCTCGTCAAACTTGTCAGAAACGCGCACCTGGTACAAACATGTTACCTGATACAGACGTGTTCAGATTTGTCAGAAACGCACATGTGTCAAGTGCGCGACTAAACGCGTAACCACCTGAAACGCGTCTTCCTGCATTAGTCCGGTAAAACGTTTGGTCAACGAACTAAACAGGTGAATTTTTTTTTTTGAAATTTGCATTTTTTTGGTGAAAAACCCTCCAATTGTATTACCACCAAAAAGAGGTTCTGAAAACTACTTAGCAGTTAAAGGCTACCTTGAGAGTAAATGGAACTCTCCGGATAGGTGGAGATGTCTCAGTGTAGTCTAAGTAAAGGTAGCCAAGCATATCCCTTGTTGAGCATGAACCAACCTGGTCACTGCTCGAATCCAAAGAAACTGCATCCCAGGCTTTGCTAGAATTGTTACTTGATGATCTAGATAGGTAATCACTTCCACCATCATCACTTGAGGAATCAAATTCACACTCAATTCTGTCACTGTCCTCTCTCCGATTCCTAAAATAGAACAAGATGACTCACACCATTTTGTTGTAACATTTAGTATATAAACATACAGTAATGTTTTCTACATACCTAGAAGCTGCAACAGACTTTCTGGTGTAGATTTGGATGGCAGACAGATATGGAACATAGTATTGCTTTATAGCATCATTACTTTTCAACGTTACAGGTGTACAAGCACCATAAGCACTCCATTCATAATAGCAGTCCCAAAGGTCTTTCAGAGTGAAGTATTCAACTGTGTCCGTGCTAGGAGGTAGCCATTGGCTATTTAGATCATTAAAGCAGCTCTGCAAATAAATGATAAAAAGCAACAAAAATTAAGGAAACAATTTTTTGGTGCATTGGAGGATCCAACCTACGACACTATCATCACACCCCAAATCTTAAAGGCTTTTAGGGCAGTGTCAATTGATCTAAGGATAAGAGATTTACCAAAAATATAACCAATTGCTGATGAGATCATCACCCACCATAAACAATGTCTAGCAAAGGTGCTAGCCTAGTAAATGCAATAGATAGCACCCTCCATTTTCTTTATTTATTTATTTTTTTTTCTGTCTTCATTTACCAAAGATTGATAAATAAATAAATAAATAAATAAATATGCTTACATAATCACGTAGGAATTTTGTAACTTAGAATGAGCAAATAAAAATTTCCAGCATCTTTTCACATAGAATGTTCCAAAAAAAAAAAAATGAATAATACTAATCCAAGTAATATTTATAACTAGCCGATAATGAAAATCCATCAGAATGACGTGGCACTCAACTATACCTTTTTACTGCTTGGAACTGACGAAGAACTCAATATACCAAAAGCCGGTTATTTATTCGATTTTTATCATTGTATATAAAATAAAATAAAATAAAAATTCAATACAATATTTTTTCTCTAAATCAAATATCACAAAATTTCATAGAATCAATTTTGACCAAGTAAAACGATTGATTCTCTGATAATTAATAAAACCCCGCAGATTCTGCTGAAATCGAGAAATCACAAAATTATTACCTTATTCTTTTACTTTTTTTCCTTCCAATTAAGCAACCTCAACATTGACCGAAACTGACCAAACAAAGATTTTAAAAATTAAAAAAATGGGAAATAAACAATTTTTTACGTTATGATATTGATATTGTAACGTTTATTTAAATGAATGAAAATGACACGCAGCCGATGGCATCTCATTGAATATTCCTAAATATCGAGGGCAATTCAGGCATGTTACAATCTTTTATGTTAGTGTGACTGTGACGATTTAATTGTCAGAGAGAACCAAATCCAATGGATGACTATGGTATTCTCAAAAAATATAATTAATTCCAAAAAAAAAAATTAACATAGAGACACCAGTATCCCACTCTCAACCTCTTTGAAGATTTTAACCAATAAAATCTTTATATCAGTCAACATCGATTGAACCCACAAAGATATGAGTGAAATTCTTAGCCAATGTACCCCCATCTTTATTAGCTTCTCAAATAAAAAATAAAATTTAATTCTTCGTAATGTCTATCTATAAATTTTCCCCAACATTATCAGATTATCCATGACAAGATTAAACACACAATACTAAAAATTTTAAGGGAAAAATAATAATAATCGGAGAGCCGCAAAGTATCTATGGATATCAAAGTAGGAATCGGAATAATTGGATCTTTTATATGAACAAATAATAAAATTAAAAAATAATTAAAAAATTATATGTTGAAACATAAAAGAATTTATAAAGAAAAAAAAGAAAAAAGAAATATCCATTATCACTTCTCCCGCAATGGTGAAAAAAAAAACATAGTTTGTCGCACCGCGAGAGGTGGACATGAATTAATTTAGAAGAGAGAGGATAAAAATGGAGTAAAAAGAAAATTGAATATCAGTGACCTTAATCAAAAGTTTCGAGTTCGAGCCTTATGAATAGAATGGAAAAAAAAATTTGGGAGAGCCGCACCAAAGGGTCCGTGCATATTCGATGAGGATTAATTTTTGATTAAAAAACCGAATAAAAATAAAATCAAGGACTGAAAATATTACCTGAGGAAGAGTGCGTGAAGGAACATCTGGAGTGACGTGTCGAACAAAGCGTTCCAAGTTGGAAAGAGACTCTCCCGGACCAAACAAGTAGGAGGACATAGTTTTTCCCAAGAAAGTGACAGAAAAATCACAAATGCTTTTAGATATACAGAAGCTCTTTCTCTCAGAGTCTCAGTGATTGAGTAGGGGTAGCAGATAAATATGTGTGAGATAGGACCCTTTGATTATAAATTGATGAACTTT
The DNA here is from genome assembly GCA_032173675.1 of Gastrolobium villosum. Taxonomy (NCBI): domain Eukaryota; kingdom Viridiplantae; phylum Streptophyta; class Magnoliopsida; order Fabales; family Fabaceae; genus Gastrolobium; species Gastrolobium villosum. The sequence continues at coordinate 68,370 of JAVKPL010001303.1, read as the reverse complement.
CCTTGTCTGCTCTCTGTTTCTTAAAATGGCAAAGGATAAGTCAACCATGTAATTATTGATTTTCAAAATCAAAACAACAACAAAAAAACGTAAAAAAAAAACTTTTCAATTCCCACGATTGCATTACATATTCATTCACATACTGATAAAAACGAAAAAAAAAAAAGAGAGAGAATGAAGAGTAATAAAAAGGTTGGCAATAATTAAGGAGAGAAAGAAGGGAAAATTGAAAGCTAAAGAGACAAGTAAATAAATGTCTTATAAATTATTTAAATGTTTCAATTCATTCAAAATGAAAGCTTTTGCAGATTTTGTGATTTCCGTTGTTTTGTGATTTGAGAGGGGTGGAAATTAAAAAAGATACGAATTAAAAAATAAATAAATAAAAAATAAAAAAGAAGAGTAGAAACGAAAGAGACTAGAGTAAGTCCGATGACGAGAGAGTGAGAGTTCGCTTTGCAGCGTGTGACTAAAGACAGCATCATGTTGTTATTTAGAAGGAAAAAAAAAAACTCATGTTTTGTGTTCCCAGCTTTAGCCTTTTGTTGCCTTTGTTTGTTTTCTCATATTAAGCAAGACCCACGTGTTTGTTGATTATATCCTCAATTTAAAGAAAGCCAATCTCTTCTATTCAGGTCCATATGATGTGCATTATAGTGTCCTTTTGTGCATGAATTCAAGGTGCATATGATGTGCATTATAGTGTCCTTTTGTGCATGAATTCACATTTTCATTGAGATGTAAAATAATATTACAAAATTTAAATTAAAATATACTTTGTTTCCATTTAGCTTAGTTTGGTGTAATATTTTTATTTTTTAAATATAAATTAATAGTTGTGTTATAAGAATTTTTATTCAATGCTCATTGGAAATTATAAAAAAATAATAGAGGTAGGTACATTATTTAGAATTATCATGTGGCATCAATGGATATGGTTCAAGTTTTTCATTTTAGTAAATTGGTTCAATTTTTATTTGGTTCAGTTTTCAGTGGGCTAAATCTATCACCTATACTCACGCAAGGAAAAATCAATTTAAAATTTAGCAATTTTCCATCAAATTTCAATTTAAATAAATCTATATAATGTAAGATATTTTATCAGTAATTCAATAATTCATGTTCAACAATGATTTCAAGAACATGATACAGGATTTTCAGAATTCATGATTTTCACGTAAGAGCGTACCTTTGTCCATTAGTGCGAAATAACTTTGATGATGGAAGATTGTTTCTCAGAGTCTTTACCCTCTGCTTTTCTTGTATCTTCTATGACAGGGATCTGATAAAACTTTTATGGACAGATCATGAAGGAGAGAATTCTCAGAGATAATCGTAATCAGAGACTCACTATTCTCCTCTTTATATAATTGAACCATGTCACCAGTTAATGAGACCATTAATGCTAAACGTCAAAACGTCAATTACTATTAATGTGAAACGTCAATTACCATTAATGTGAAACGTCAATAACCAAAAAGTCTCTTTTATTATTAATTAAACCAATTGACACATATTACACATGAGACACAAATAATTTTACACATAATTGATTGCTATTTGTTAGAAAAGATTGAAAAACAACAAATTAAGTTTGTACTGAGATTTAAAATTTGGCATTTATTTTTAATTTCGAATTACATAATAAGAAAGTATGTATAATTAATTATCTTTATTTTTTAATAATTTCTTTTTTTATTTCTGTTTATTTTTAAAAACATTTATTATTTTAGAATTTATAAGTTTATATTAATTTATAATTTTTTTGTTATACATATATTAATTTATATTTATTTATAAAAGAGTGTTTAAAATCCAAGTATAAGACATTGAATATTATTATCATTTTAATCATCTAAATTAAAATATAAAAAAGTTCTTTTTCGAATTCCTGATTTTCTTTTTAGCTATATATATATATATTTAAATGTGTGCCTCCTCACAAGTTTTTTTGAGTTCTCCAATATTATAAATATTCATTATTGAAATTTAATTTCAATTTTGAGTGTTAAATTATTTATTATTTGCTCATAATTGCCTTGATTAGTTACTTCATTTTGTCAATAAATGTGACTTTTTTACTGTTTTATAACACAATGTCATATTAATGCACTTTTGAAATAAATTATACAGTATTACAAAAAAAAAAAAAAATTATTATACAAATAATTCACTCAATCTCATTTACTGACCATGCGAGTATGCTAGCAATGCGGAGATTTCGTCATACACCGTCAAGTCCTTTATGGATAATGTGGGACTAATACCATATTGTCAATGTACACAACTCATTAGATTAAGTCATATGACATGATCCTGCTGGTGCAATGTATCTACCACCAAGTCTCGCATGCTAACCTTGCATGACTTTCAGGATGATGTCACATGGCTCTGTCCTGACCGTTTATTATACCATCTTCCTTCCCAAATCATTTTATAACCCTGCTCACTTTGAAAATTTTATAACAAATTTTGAGTAAGTTAACTTGCCCTCTTTGTATCTTCTATTATCATCTAAAAAATAAGTTCAAATATAAAAATAGTTGTTGTCTACCATAATGGTTGTAAATTTGTAGGTCCCGGTGGTATAAAATTCATGAGTAAGAAAAGAGCAATATGTCTGCAAATGGAGGCTCCATAAAAAATTGTTGAATTCAAATTTGAATTCAAATTTTGATAAAATCTGTTCTTAATTAATCTTTCCGTTATACGTTTCTGTAATAAAATTATAATTTAATCTATCCGTTATACGTTTCTGTAATAATGTTGTAATTTAATTTTTCCGTTATATATTTCTGTAATAAAGTTATAATTTAATTTTTTCATTATACGTTGTAAATTGAAAGTTAAAATAGACGTTACTAGGGTATTTATATATAAAGACCTCAATTGAAGAGGAAAAGTACGAACGAATGAATGGAAGAAACTATTATCTCAGTTTATGTGTATCTCAATTTTGACAAAAATAAACATGTATTGAATTTTTTTTTATGAAACATTATTTTTTTTAATAAGAAAATTATTATTGATTTCTCTCTCAAAGTCTCAGTGATTAAGGTAGCAGATAAATATGTGTGAGAACCCTTTGATTGTAAATTGATGAACTTTCCTTTTCAGCTCTTTGTTTCTCAAAATGGCAAAAGGATCAGTCAACCATTGATTTTTAAGATCAAAACAAAAAAAAAAGGAAAAAAAAATCTTTTAAATTCCCACTATTGCATTACTTCACACACTGATAAACGAAGAAGAATGAAGAGTAATAAGAAGGTTGGCTATAATTACGGAGAGAAAGAAGAAAAAAATGAGAGCTAAAGAGACAAAAGGCCCAAGTTAAAATAAGTAAATAAATGTCTCCCTTAAATTATTTAAATGTTTCAATTCGTTGAAAATGGGAGCTTTTACATATTTTGTGATTTTCGTTGTTTTGTTATTTGAGAGAGGGGTGGAAATTAAAAAATGTATGAATTAAAAAAAAAATTATAATTACAATTTTTTTTTACAATCTCTTACAACCATACCTTATCATCGTTGATTTCCGTCAATCAACAGTTATCATTTTAGCAAATTAAACTCATTAATTAATTATTAATTCACAATAAATGATAACCGTTGAGTGGCGGAAATCAACGGTAATAAGATATGGTTGTAAGAGTTTGTAAAAAAATGTTGTAACTATAAGAGGATTCGAAACCAAAGAGATTAGGGTCTGTTTGATTGTGTTTTGTTTTTTTTGTTCTTAAAATAGAATAATTATGGAAATAGTTGTGTTATGTGTTTTTTTTTATTTTGAAAGTTAAAAACTAAAACAGTATACAACTCAGACATGTTCTCTAAATTTGATTCTAAAAATAAAAAAATATTTACACTTTTTTTTTTTTTTACACAACAAACTTATCAAACGAGTTTTTTTATTTTTTTGTTGTGAAAACTAAAACTATTTTTAAAAACAAAATCAAACTGAACCTAAATAGGAGTTGATTATGGCAAGAGAGAGTCGCTTGTTCAAATGTAACTAAGGACACAGTCATGTCTTGTGTTCCTAGCCCTTTTGTTGCGTTTGTTTGTTTTCACATATTAAGCAAGACCCACGTGATTGTTTTCTCAGTTTTAAAAAAAGCCAGTCTATTCTTTTCAGGTGCATAATGTGCATTTGTAGTGTCCTTTTGTGCATGAATTCACATTTTTATTTAGAGATGTAAAATAATATTATAAATTTAAATTGAATTATACTTTGTTTCCATTTAGCTTAGTTTGTTGTCATATTTTTATTTTTTAAATATAAATTAATACTTATGTTATAAGAAAGCTTATTTAATGCTCATTGGAAATTATAAAATAATAATAATAATATATATTATTCCGAATTATCATGTGGCATCAATGGATATGGTTGAAGTTTTTCTTTTTGGTAAATTGGTTCAACTTTTAATTGGGCCTAATCTATCACCAATACTCGCCTAAGAAAAAATCAATTTAATATTTAGCAATTTTCAATTAAAATTCAATTTAAACAAATCTGCATAATTGATTGTAATTTGTTGGAAAAGATTGAAAAAGAACAAACTAAGCTTGTATGGAGATTTAAGGTTTGGGATGTATTTTAAATTTTAAATTACATAATAAAAAAGTAAGTGTTATTAATTATCTTTATTTTAAATAATTCCCTTTTTTTAGGATTTATGTTTATTTATAGAAATATTTATTATTTTTAAAATTTTATATTTTATATTATAATATAAGCATTTTCATTGGTTTTTTTTGACCCTTTTGGCCTTTGCCCATTATCTAAAAGTATCTACCAATCTGTCCATCTTTAATCGATTAACTTGAAGATTTAATCGATTAAATAGTTAAAACTGGCAAAAATGGTTGAATTGAAGATTTAATCGATTAAATCTTCAAGTTAATCGATTAAATCTTCCAATAAATTGATTTAATCGATTAAATATCCCAAATGAGCGTGAAATCATTGATTGAACGAGACAAACACGGTATTAGAGGTTATTTGAATTTGAATTTAATGTAATAGAAGTTAATTGCGTCCTATTAAATATAAAACGCAATCAGCTCCTATTAAATACAAATCGCAATCAACTCTTATTATATTAAATTCAAAATTCAAATAACCTCCAATACACAGAAAACTGAATGAAGATTCTGCTAAGTATTTTTATGATGAATATGCCAGATGGGAAGGGTTCGTTGTTCGCCTTGATCGTTGTCATCGTTCCGAGCTTGACAATAGGATCACTCCCCGCCATTTTTCATGTAATAAGCAAGGTTTTCATATGAGAGGTAGAAATAGAGCCAGGCCTGTTCATGTAAATCAATGCAGTTTCCAAGAATCATTTTTCTTTTGTTGGTTTTTTTGTTTGTTCGGTTATCTATGCTTGTTGATTTGCTTCATATGCATGGAATCTATTTTTGTTTATGGAGGAGATTTGACCTTTGTTGTCTGTTGGGAGATTTAATCGATTAAATTGGAGATTTAATCGATTAACTTGGAGATTTAATCGATTAACTTGGAGATTTAATCGATTAACTTGAAGATTTAATCCAACCATTTTTGCCTGTTTTGACCAAAATCTTCAAGTTAATCGATTAAAGAGGGATAGATTGGTAGATAGTTTTGAATAATGGGCAAAATGATTATTAATTAATTAATTAAGGATAAAAGGGTCAAAAAAATCCATTTTTATTTGTATTATATTTTTATATTAAATTTAACATATAAATCCATTTTTATTTGTATTATATTTTTATATTAAATTTAACCGTATATGTTTTATATTAATTATATATATATATATATATATATAATTCGTTTCTCCCCATCAATTTTAGAGTTCTCCATTAATTATAAATATTCATGAGCGAAATTTAATTTTAAATTTTAGTGTCAAATTATTTATTATTTGTCCATGATTGTCTCGATTAATTACTCTATTTTGTCAATAAATGGAGCTTTTTAACCGTGGGAATGGGGTCTTAAAAAATAATCATGAGATTAATGCACTTTTCAAATAAATACCCCAATAATTTAGTCAATCCCGTTTGGTGACCATCCTGCATGCTAACAATGCAGAGACTTCGTCGTACACTGGCAAGTCCTATGCGGGACTAATATTATAGGGATAAGATCCGTTTACAATTTTTTTTATAAATTGCATTAAGTATGACTGGTCATATACTGAATGATTAAAGTATGACTGATCGTACTTAATATAATTTGTAAGAATTTAAATAAAAAATTTGTAAATATAATTTATCCTAATATCACACTGTAAGCGTACATAACTCACTAAATTAGGAGGTTATTTTGTGTGAACATATTGTCAGCATACATAACTCACTAAATTAGGTCATATGACATGATCATGCCCGTCCGATGTACTTACCACCGAGTCTCGCATGCCACCCTTGCATGACTTTCAAGATAATGTCATGTGGCTTTGTCCTGACCATTCATCATAATAACCCCTTTCCCAAATCCTTATATAATGCTCACCGTAGAAATTTTGTAACACATTTCAAGTCTGTTAACTTATCCTATTTGTATCTTCTATTATCATCTCAAAAATAAGTTCAAATATAAATATAGTTCATGTAATTGTCTATCACAATGGTTGTAAATTTGTATATCCCGATGGTATGACATTCAAGGGTGAGAAAAGAGCAATGCATATTGCTTGTGACACTTTTTTTGATAAATTGAAGTAAAAGTGTACCGAAGGAATCTATAAGCCCACTATGTTCCCTTATAGGGTGTATGATCACTGTATGGGCGATATCTATGGCTTTGGTATAGACCAGGCCACGTGATATGATCCCAAGTACAAGCAGATAATCAACTGAAGTATAAATTATAAGAGAATTCAAGTAATAGGCAAATATCGATACATAAAATGCTTGTCTTGTGCCCTCTGGGGGTTATTTATATTGCCATGATATGGCTAGGTTAGGAGGAAGGTCAACTCTCCTTGGGGTGTGTTCCCCTGATAATAGTGTTGGGCGGTTTAGGCGCCGACGTTGCGGCGGCGCCGCGCCCCCTTCTACTGGCTAGGTCAGCGTTGGGCAATGGGAAAAACCCTTTAGTGGTTAATATCCCAAGGTAAGACATTTTGATGTATTTCTTGGGTGTGCTGCACCCTTGGTGGGCGTGCACGTCTACATCAGCCTTTAGGGCTGAGGTGGAGCTGGGGTGAAATTTGTTGGGCCAATAGATGGCCGGCCTGCTATGGCTTACAAGGCCAATCATGGCGACTGGGCCTTGCTGTGGCGCTTAGGCCTTTTACTGGTGGTTGGGCCATCCAGAACAAAAAGATTCACTGCAAATGGAGGCTCCAAAAAAACCAACCCGGAAGTGACGACAAGAGTGATTGCTGACAATCGTGAATATGTAAGTGTGGAAATATGTGATGCTGAAGTTCTCGTTGTGATGCTCAAAGCATTTAAATCAATCAAAGAGGAAACTTTTTGAGTTGTATGTAAATGTTGACACAACTATGGATTTGTCAATATTGATTTGGGCAGGGGATCACAATATTCAATCACAATGTGTATATTTGTCTGCTCCTTATTTTTAATATATATATATAATATAATTTATATTTAATACATATAACAGTTCATACTAAGTCATACAACCAATCAAATATTCAAATGTCATAATATAAATATAAATAAAAATAATTTTTCACACCTTATTAATTTTTTAATGTCAAATTTTATAACAGAAAAAAATTAATTTATAAATTATTTTTTTATGTTTAATTAATATAATAAAATTAAGACTAAAAAAAATATATCGGATGTGTGTCTCGTACATATGGAAGGGTTGATCGCGTGTCAAAGAAATTGCATCAAAGAGTGAATCGGATGTCGAAAAGTAGTATCCGACACATATTTTTTACAAAATTTTGCATGTGCGAATATGAGAGAGGCCTATTTTGGAATGCATCAACTAAGGAAAAAAATTTAATATGCTCCAGGACCACTGAATTTTTTGGTGCTCTTTCTCACAATATTAATTTTCTCTTTTCTTTTTTATCCTTATTATTTTCTCACTTTTCCCATTTTATCCTCCTATTTACACTAAGAAACCATCTAAAAATGGTGGTCCCGGTTCACACAAAATAACCTCCAACTAAGGATAAGGCCTATCTGCCACATCCTCAAATTGGGTTCTGCCACCTATATGTACATTTTCTAAATAAAACTCACCTGCAAAAATCGCAACTGTAATCGATTAACTTGCAGTGTTAATTGTCAAAGTTTTTTTTTAAGGTTTAATTGATTATGTGTTTTTGCAAGTCAACGAAAATAAGTTATGTTCGATGAGTTAAAAATGATATTATTTTGGAACAAAAATTAAAGTATTTTTATAATTTTAATATGTTGTATAGTTGTATTAGTCTCTCATTATAATTTTTTTAATTTCCAGAGAGAAATATTTTTCTCTATTATAATTGATTGAACGTTCGGTCGCCAATGATTTAATAGAGGCAAATTGGTTCTTTTACCAAAAGAAAAGAGGCAAATTGGTTAAATATTTTAGGTCAGGGGTAAATTGATTATTCTTAAATTAATGAGAGGGCACAATGGTCAAAAAGTAGAAGGTGAAGAGTCTCAGACCAAAAACTAAATTAAACAAACCTATTAAGACTTGTAATTTTCAAAAAAAGAAAAAATAATAATAAAGGTTTCTAATACTTTTATAATATATTTTTTATTAATAACAGAGCTTCCAAAAATTAACATAAAAAATCTGGAGCTTAAATTAACAAGCATGAAAATAAAAATCATAATCAACTCATGTGTGTTTTTCTATACACAGTCAACATGTATCCTGCTAATTAGGGCCTATAGAATTTAAAGAATGTTAAATTTAACAAACAGTACTGTTAGATACAGATACAATTTGACAAAGTATTTTTAAGAAAAGTAATTATTAAAAAAACATGCTGTGATAATCATGTGGAAATAAATTTACAATGCACAAAAATAAATATGATTTATGAAGAAAAAAACTAATTTAAGAAGATTATTTTCAAACATAAAAAAATCATTGAGTAAATTTCAATTCTTGTACATAATCATTGATGTTATTGAAGACAGATGGTGATATCAAATCACTATCGCCTTGAACCCATGTATTTGACAGAAGGGGTAGATGATCAGAGTTATCACTGTGCAATAATAAAAATAAGAACAGACTTACTTGTAGTCCGAATACAGAATTAGACAGAAGAATGTATGCATGAGAGGAGTGAATCCGAGCCCGCAGAACGTGTCTCCTTAAGACAATTTCCCCCCTCACTGATGCCTAAGGTTGATGGACACTTGTCTCCCATGATAGAACGGATTCCGTCTGAAGAATGGTGGCACTACCAATCAACAGCCCAAACGAACACAACAGTATGCCAGAAGAATTCACACCGGAGGAAGAACAACAGTATGCAATACCGGAAGAACAAAAAATTCCAGCAGAGTTTAAGTGCAGAAAAAACCGGATGGATTTCTGAATGTGTCAGTGTCTATTTATAGACACTAACCGGTCACGATGAACAGTCGCCGGCGGCGAACTGCCGTGTCTGACGGCGGCGAACGGGTGTGACCGGTGACCGTTCCGACGAACAGGTACAACCGGTGACTGGTTCAAAAACCGGCAGGTGGGTTCGAATTTTGGAGGGAAGCAACGTTTGGACCAAAAAAAAAATTTAATAAAAAATTATTTTTAATACACACAACCGAACCGAGCCGAGCCGAGCCGGCGGCCGCGGTGCGGTGAATCAAAGCCCACCTATCTCCTCCCCTTACATAAAATATGTAGTGACCCAAGGGCCAATTAAAGAGATGGAGATGGAAGTTTATATATTCTCTCACTTTCTACCAATTATCTAATGTGGGATTTGTTAAACAACCCACACAACTCTTCATCTTCCCTTTTCTCTTTTTCTTTATTAACCCACTTCTTATTCATAACCAATGGATCATTGTATATTAATCTTCTTATTAATTCCAACAATTGATTGATAAAATTAGATTAATTTCCAGCCAATGTCTATAATATCAAAATTCCTCTATATATGTAGTTTAAATTTAACAACTCAATTCTAAGAATTTATTAAATCGGGTAAAATAGCATAAATTTATTCTTGCACATATACATCATGCATAATTTGAAAAGTTTAAGAAGAAAAATTTACTAAATTTTAAATAACATAAATATTTTTTGAACCTACTGGTTGGAGGGGATTCTTTCTTTTGTCCTTTTTTTATTTTGTCATTGCAGAAGAAAAAAAAACCTTTCTATTGTACAAGACCTGAGCGCGATTTATAGCAATTTCGTATGTAGCATTTTGGCAAAATGACCGTATTACGAATCTTTTGTAAAAGTTTTTCCTAATAAAATCACATTTGGTAAGTAATCATAGAGTAGAGTAGTCAAGCACGTTGGTCCAACCTGCGAGATCAGTCCCGTCAGTGTGCATGACAAGACTTGCTTCCACGTCAGTCACTTGCATAGAGTCTTGTCAAACAAATTGACACAATGAATCTCGTCGGCTATATTGACAAAACTAGTACTGTCAAACTACATTATTAGACTAGTCTTGTCAAGTTAATCCATTAAAGAGGGGTAGATAAATTTGACTAAGGGGCAAAATGGTTATTAATTAATTAATGAAGGGTAAAAGGGTAAAAAAGCCTAACATATAATATGTTAATAATTATATAAATAATACTAATAATAATATAATAATTGATAAAAAATAAAAATATGTATAAATAAACTACAGAAGTAAATAAAACGTAAACATGTAACGTGGAACCATCTGATAAACGCTTACGAGAATATTTCTAGAAACATTTACGTTGCTGATAACGTGGATAGTTATCATCTGAACACTAATGATTAATTAGTTACAAATTAACTATTGTTCAAATTTAACGAAATGCACACAAGTCTCTTTATATATATATATATATATATATATATATATATATATCGCTATCCGTAAGAAAAAAAGAAAGAGAACAACGAGAAGAAAAGGAGAGAGAAAAAGAAAGGAAGAAAGTCACGAAGCAGCAGGTAATATTGAGATATTTGAAAACATTCTCTCGTATTCTTTTCAATCATTTTGGGAAAAATGATGTTTAATTTTAATACCTTTGTCATCCTACTTAACTATTTTCTTCATATATTCTTCAATTTGGATTTATTCTTTGATTTTATTCTCTTACAGCATATTGGTTTTCTTTTACATTTTATTTCTTTTCAACTAGTGATTATCAAGTTGATTATTTGTTTGGTACCAAATAATTACGATGAAAAATGTGCAAATTTAACTGATGAAGACTGCTATGAACTGACCCACAGAGTTTGGGTTCAGAAGATTATAGGGTAAGGGACGCCTTATCGTGGTTTGAGCTCCTCCGCAATAAATTTTTCATATGCAAAGAACTACAAAGTTGGAAAATTATTTAGCTTCAATTAAATATTACACAATGTATTATTTATTTTATTACTTTATTTTGTTAAATTATCTTAGAGAATAGTATTTTATGTTATTACGGCTGGAAATGGTTATAGTTAGAAAACTTCAATGTTACTGAGAATTTTCTCACGTATGTTTGTTTTGTATTAACCTTTCCAGAAAATCATAATACCTAGTCTAAGACTTTAAGCTTATCAGGTGAAGGATGGAGTATCAATATTTACTCTTACGAGGACCGCATGGAGTTTTATATTGTAATAGGAAATCAAGGAGCCGCTTCAATATAAGATTTTTTTATTGTATAATTATGTGATGCCAGCATGTAGAATATAAACTGAAGTGATGTAATATTTAGTAGATGTAGGACCTATGTAAAATAACTTCCTTTTGTACCTGACGTAACATTATCTATAAAGTAATGTTGGTATATGTTTATAAAATTTTCTTTACTATTATTATCATCAATATGTATTAATTAATAACATTAACTCCTTTCCATCTTATTTCTCATTGACTATGCATAAAGCGAAAACATATATATATATATATATATATATATATATATATATATATATATATATATATATATATATATAAGAAAACATGTAATATCCCTTACAAAAGTTAACATTAAGAGATGTTACATTTTATGGTATCAGAGCAGCGGTTCAGGTAAATATAGGACCTAAACTATTATAGTTGTTGGGTATTCTGTCAATGATCATGCATATTTTGAATTATTTTACTGAGCCTGATCAACTCACTATCATAAAACAATATATGAAGATCTATGGCAGATACAAGGCAGATATCTTCTTCAACTTCTGAACCAGAAGTTAACCCAGTAACTGATGAATTAACCCGTGTAGCAGAAAATCTTAGAGAACGGGCTGTAACTAATAAGTAAATTATTCAAGAGTCGAGGGAGGATCGTGCTAACATAAATCATACCCATAATAATGAAAGTGAAAGTGGACTTAAAATTGTCAATGCTCCGGAAGGACATAATTCTGATTACAAAGGGCTTACAGAATTTCGTAAGCATAAACCATCCATTTTTCGTGGAGATTACAACCCTGAGGCAACTATAGAATGAATAAAAGAACTTGAAAAAATATTCCTGGTGATGGACTGTCCTAATACTCATCGTGTAAACTTTGCCACATACTTATTGATTGGAGAAGCAGAGCATTGGTGGACAAATTCCAAAAGATATTTCCAAAGCCAAAGAACAAAGATTACTTGGACAATCTTTAAAGATGTCTTTTTACAAAAATACTTTCCTCAGAGTGTAAGAAATAGAAAAGAAATAGAATTCTTTGAACTAAAACAAGGAAATATGACTGTTGGAGAATATGTGGCAAAATTTGAGGAATTATCTAGGTATTCTAATTATATACAGAATCAACCTAATGAGGAGTGTCTGACAACTAAATTTGAATCTAGACTAAAACCTGAACTAAAAAGTATGATAATAGGACACCAAATTAGGAATTTTTCATCATTAATAAACAGGTGCAGAGACATTGAAGCATGTATGAAGGAGGCTGAGGATGCAAGAGAGAAGGACAGAGCCCTAAATCGAAGAAGGAGTGATGACAATAAAAAATGGAGGTTTTCGCGGGTGCAAAACTTGGGAAACAATTTTGCTGGCGATGGAGGGAAGAAGAATGCGGGTCGAACGAATTCCCAGATTCAGGTATGTCCAAAATGTAAGAAAAATCATGCTGGAGAATGTTTGGCAGGAAGAGGTGCGTGCTTTAAATGTGGAAAGCCTGGACATATGTTGAGGAATTGTCCTCAGAATCAAAGGCAGATTTTAGCAGACGGTAGGCAGTAGGATCATCCAAGAAAGAGCCTTCAGAAGCAGAAAGGTGAAGATTGAGCTCCATAGGTGTTGAACGAGGCTTGCTGCCAATATAGCCAGAATCTTGAAGGAGAGAAAGAGTATATTGTCGTTGGCACAAGTAAATACTAGCAGAAGATCTTGCAACTTCAATACCCAAAAAATATTTCAGAGGACCAAGATTCTTTAGCCTAATAGTATTATTTAATTTATCAGTCAGATGCTGCATATCAGGAAAACTGTTAGAAGCCACAATAATATCATCAACATAGACTAAAATATCCATAAAATAATCAGATAAGCTTTGGATAAACAGGGAGTGATCAGCATGAGATTGAGAAAAATCGAAAGAAAGAAGAGTGGAGGAAAACTTGGAGAACCATTGACGTGAAGCTTGTTTCAAGCCATAAATGGACTTTGTTAACTGACATAGAGCATTAGGAGGCAAAGACTCCCTCTGTGGAGAATAACCAGGAGGAAGTCACATGTATACTTCTTCATTCAATTCACCATGAGGAAACACGTTATTTACATCCAATTGGATCAGATGCCAGTTGGAGATTGCAACAAGGGCAAGCAATGTACGGACAACAGGAAAACTGTAGATGGAGGAGAAGTGGGTCTTGTGGAGGACGAAGAAGAAGGCGTATTCTTCAATAGGTTGAGAAGCTGAGTGTATTGGGTAGGTGAGATAGAAGTGAGGTTGGGTTCAGTGTTTGTGTGAAAATGGGCCGCATGGGTTTGGGTTGAAAAAGAAGGTTGGACCTGGGCGTCTTGGGTTTGTACCCAGGGAAAATCGTGTAGTTTGAAGCATTTATCTTTAGTGTGTTCAAGGGTTTGGCAATGGGTGCAAAAAGGTCGTGCACGGCGAGGGGCAGTGGAGACGGCAACCATGGAAGCTGGTGGTGCTGGCATGGAAACAGAACTGGGAAAGGTAGCAACAAAGCCCGACAATGGAGTATCAGGTGCAACAGGGAAAGAGGTTGAGATTTGGCGCTGAAGTTCTTCTTAGAGAACCAAAAAGAAGACCCTTGAAAGCGACGGTAGAGGAGTCGTCAGCAGGATCTGAGCACGGATGGAGGCAAAGGAATCATTGAGTCCCATTAAGAACTTCATTGTCTGATCCCGTTGAATAGAATCCAGTAATGTGCCAGGGCACCACAAGTGCAGGAAACTGGTGGAGAATAATCATTGAGTTCGTCCCAGAGAATTTTTAATTTGGTGTAGTAAGTATTGATGTCCATGGAACCTTGATTCAGAGAAGAAATTTGGAGCTTCAACTGAAATAAACGAGGACCATTGGCTTCTAAAAAATGGGTACGTAAGTTATTCCAAATCTCATAAGCATTGGGAAAATACATGAGACTGTCTGCTATATCTTTGGAGACTGAGTTTAACAGCCAAGAAATTACCATGTAATTACAGCGATTCCAGGAAGAAAAAAAGAGAGCAGAGGAATTTGGACAAAGAATGGAAGAATCAAGAAAACAAAGTTTGTTTTCAACAGTGAGGGCAATGGTCATAGCTCGACTCCATGAGTTAAAATTAGCTCCAGTAAGGGTATGAGTGACAAGGATAAGTCCAGGATGATCACCATTATGAAGAAAGTAATGGCTTGATGAGTCATCCATGGGGGAAGGTGAAGAATTAGAAGAAGAAGATGTTGTCGTGGAGCCCCGAGCCTTGAAAAATGTCAAAATTCATCTGATACCATATTAGATTTGATACAGAGAATAAAAGGATGAAAAATATTCATTCATTTCTAAGTGTCATCAGCAAAGAAACGATGCTAACTTATATACAAGGAATGAAAACGAAAAAATTTAGGTGCTAGACTAACCACCTATGTAGCACCGACATTGACACAGAACACGTGACACGATATTTCGACACGTTAATTATAAAAAATGTTACATTTTGACACGTTAGGACACGTTTTGATATTAAATAATATTTTTTATTTATGTAGTATATATTATATTTAATATTCAATAATTTAACAAAAAATGAAACTAAACTTATAATATTCATCAATTTTGTAAAGAAAAATAAGATATTCCAAATATTTATATTAAATTCAATAAAATGGTAATCGTAATCCAATGAATCTAATAGTTGGAACAAGAAACTCAAGTGTAACGCAACCTTTGAAACTTTTGTTGAATTTCTATAACACATGTTAGAGCGTAGGAAAATGTCAAATAGTGTCGGACACAACACGTCATGATTTTTGAAATGTGGGGTTCATGGCTAACCACATCACATGGTGTACTCATCCAAATCAGAAAAAAAAAATGATAAAGCAAGGCAAAACAGAAAATGGTTGTAACTGAATACAATGACGTGACACTAAAAACTATCACTCCAAAATAAAATCAAATACAATATATTTTGACAGAATCCTCTTCAAATCCCTGCTTCCTCGTTGAACAGAGTCTCCGTCGTCCCTGTTTGTCTGTTGGCCGCACGAACGATGTTTCGCAGGATCGGGTCCCATCGCACAGCCTTGGCGTGGACCCATAACGCATTCGGAGCTTCTTCCCTAGCTGTCTCCTCCGAAACGCGTATTCTCACGCGCCGCCACGCCCCAAATCGACTCCTCCCGTGCTTTCAAGGTACCAACCACCACGTTTGAATTCGACGATGCATTTACACTATTTTTCTTTCGCTGATTTCTTATGCTGTTGGAGCAGGAACCCGAGAAGACCATGGATCAACCTCCTTTGCAAGGTTCATTTCTTCAAAAGCATCAAATGAACCGGGGAAAAGTACAGATAAGGTTATAATTTTTTGTGGTTAATCCAAATGTATGATTTGAGTTAAGGAATAATGTGTTGGTATAGGTTCCGCTTGAAAATAATTTCCAATCTATTTTTTTATGTACTTCATCCTTTTTTTTTTAACTGTTTTGGATGTGGCCATTCACTGTGAGGTTTCATGTTGCATTGTGCTTTTGTCAGTGCCATTTGATACAAGAGTAGCCCAATTAATCCTAGAAAAGAAGATTTTTCAAAAAATAAAAAATAAAAAAATTCTTAACATTTGTCCAGTACCCATAGAATGTCTGTGTTCTATGCCTTTCTCTTTGGTGTAATTCACAATTAAGTTAAGCATCTTAATTCTTTTATTTTCCATTTGTTTTGTAGACCAGAAAGGACATAACAAATGTTGAGGATCCCTTTGATGCTCCGACATATAATATTCCGGAGAAGCCAGTAACATTTGTGGAGGGTGCATCCTACAGGGTCATTCTTATTCTTGCAGCGCTTGGAGTTGCAGCTGCTGCGGGAAATGCTGTTTTCAAGGCGCTTATACCTCAACCCAATGAGTAAATACTTTTATTTTCTTGCTCAATTTATATTATCTAAAAGGAAAATGCTAGATAGCCAGAACATTTGACTGAATGAGTTGGCATGCTTATTGGTTATTGACTCGTTCTTATCACTAGGGGTGAAATTGGGCCGGGCCGGTCCACAGGGGCCTACAGCCCGGCCCATTAGTGGTCTGGTCTGCCTTGGCTTTTTTTCTTGACAGGCTGGGCTTGGGCTGGTGTAAAGGTTTGATTACATAATTGGGGCGGATTGTTATATATGAAGCCTGGCCCACAAGCCTTCAAGGCTGGCCCATTTGTTTAATATATTAGAGTTATTCCTTATTTTATGTAGGAAGAACCAACATCTCAGCATGTGAGATTGTCTATGTGAATCTATTAAAAAGTTTTTTTTGTTTCTTAATCTTGGTTTTTTTTTGTTTCTATTCTTTATTCTTGTTTTTTTTTTCTACATTTACAAATTATTTGCCAACTTATGCAACTTTGGAATTGTATTTGCAGGGGAGAAAAGACGAAGATAAGTTTTTGGCTACTCTTGTAGTCATTATAATGTGTTGTATTCATGTAGTTATTTTAATTTACATAGTATGGATTGACTTCTTTAGTTATTGTTGTGATTCATGGTTCTGTTTGGATGTTAAGATTGTCATTTTATTTTAACAATAGAATTTGAGTATTTTGTGCAGTTGATTCATGGTCTACTTGGAAGTTAAAAATTAACAGGCCAACGGGCCAGACCGGGCCTTTTGTTTTTTATAAATGGGCCAAGACAGGCTAATAGTTAGACTCATACTATGCTATCGGGCCGGGCCAAATTGAAATTTTTTGACATAGACTTGTGTTGTACTGGGCAAAGCTCGGCCCAGCCCAGCCCACTTACACCCCTATTTATCACCTTGTTTTATCCCACGACCACCCTTGAAAGTTGCTCAATTCTGCCTGATTTTTATTATTATTATTTTTTGGAGAGAGAGAAGGGGGGTGGGGGGCGGTGTTGTAGAACTATTCTTTTTAAAAAATGTCATGATTCATTGTTTTAAGCTTTTCTTTTTCTTTGGTTTTACTCTTATTGTTATAAGCTGGTAACAACAGGTACAAGATCTATAGCAAGGCTCTCAAAAGAATTCAAGATGATGGTCTGGTGAGTTATGTTTTACTTTCATATAAACTTTACTGAACACAAAGAACCAAAATAAAGCATTTCCACGCAAAGGAACTTAGGCATTTGAAAGGTTCAGGCTTACATCCTCAAGTGTGTGTTGGTTGGACATGAAATGAAGCTGCTCATTCTGGGGATTTCCATTTGTAGGGAGAAGCTATAAAAGACAATTGAAATTGGGCAATGGAATGGTTTTCAAACAAATCTTGACAGTATTTAATGTCTATCTTCTATGTTTTAGCTTTGTTATTAAGCTAAAGCTCAATGCTTTGTCACTCGAGTGAAAATAACAGATGATTTGAAGACTTGTTGTAAAGAATATTGGGATACAACACCCCAAAAGCTAGCGCAAAGGGTGAGAGTGTCCAAGGCCTTATAAACTCCACATTGGTTGTTCATCCAACCAATGTGGGACTATATATTTCAACACGCCCCCTCACACGAGAGCCCATTGGGCTTGAAGAGTGGATGATGCAACAGACCCAGCCTATCTGTGCTAAGAGAGTCCACAAGAGAAAGTGGGGGACGACGAGACTCTGATACCATGTAAAGAACCTTGGGATAAACCACCCCAAAAGCTAGCTCAAAGGGTGGGAGTGCCTAAGACCTTATAAACTCCAGATTAGTTGCTCTTCAACCAATGTGGGACTATATATCTCAACACGCCCCCTCACGCAAGAGCCCTCTTGGCTTGAAGCGTGGATTATGCAACAGGCCCAATTTTTGGTTTACCTTTTTTTTGTGCTTCCACTTTAAAGTGGGGGGCGGTGAGGATCGAACCTCAAGCTCTGATACCATGTAAAGAACCTTGGGATACACCACCCCAAAAGTTAGCTCAAAGGGTGGGAGTGCCCAAGGCCTTATAAACTCCACATTGGTTGTTCATTCAACCAATGTGGGACTATATATCTCAACACGCCCCCTCACACGAGAGTCCATTGGGCTTGAAGAGTGGATGATGCAACAGGCTCAGTCTACCTGTGCTAAGAGAGTCCACAAGAGAAAGTAGGGGACGGCGAGACTCTGATACCATGTAAAGAATCTTGGGATACACCACCCCAAAAGCTAGCTCAAAGGGTGGGAGTGCCCAAGGTCTTATAAACTCCAGATTAGTTGCTCTTCAACCATTGTGGGACTATATATCTCAACACTTGTTGTGCCTTGTAATATCTAACAAATAATCATGGGGACAACTATCTATCTAGTCAGTCATTTTGGATCCTTTCGATATATAGCTAGGTGCAGTTGTCAACTTGTCATTAAATAGGTGGTTGGAATTGGGTGAAGGGGTCTTATATCCTAAAGTTACCAAAGTTCTGTATTCAATTTGATCACTTCACATTAAATTATAAGGTGTGAACCTTTATATGCTTCATTCTTCGAGACAATGGTTCCTGGCTTCCTGCTACATTTTTTAGAATGTAAATGAAGGGGGAGAGAGTCTATGAATCTTTTTATCTCGTTGTAATTATTGCAAATACCAAATTCTATCCAGAAAAAATGCACACGCCAAAGCACTAAATCAATCAATGATTTGTAAGTTAATTTTTGTGATGAATAGTAGCTGATTCTCTTCTTGCATGCTCATTTTATGTCTGCTTGCACTGGATTTACTTTGCACCAGGTCAGAGTGAGGATTGGATCCCCAGTAACAGGTTATGGCCAGGAGAGTATAATTCGTGCTGCGCGCCAAAGAATTCCGAACAGGGTATGGATTGACAAAGATGGTGCTGAGCACGTAGAGGTAAATATTTAAATAATTATTTCGTCAAATTTATATTCTATAAGAACTATCTTCATACGCTCCTGGGGTAAAAAATTCTTTAAAAAAAAAAATGTGTGTGGGTTTTCGATATATATATATATCGATCAATTCCGATTCTTTTTCTATGGATTTTTTTCTTTCTTCAACAATTTCTGATCTCTAGTGGACTTCTCAGTAGGATTCGACCCCAGATGACGTTCTGACCATCTGTCAAGAGAAAAAAGAACGGTTGGCTCTTGGCAGGGAGAATTGGGAATTTTTCTAATAGGAGATCAGAATGGTTTTCCTTGGAGATGGAAAATTCGCCCACCGGGTTTTATTAATTTGCAAATTCTTCCACAATTAGTTTATCAACGTCCATGAATGAGAAATCATAGTATAGATCAAACTGCCGAATCAGAAAAATTGGGTGCTATCATATAGCTTTGTATAGGCTAAGTTCACGAGTTGGAGATAAGCGGACTCGAACCGCTGACATATCAAGCTCAAACTTCCTTCTTGCATACGTGCTCCTCCGGACGCACATACCAGAATAAGAGGTAAAAGCTCATTGGTAGCATATTCGATCAAACGGGTTATTTTCTCACCGACTACGGATCCCATACTACCTCCCATAAATTGAAAATCCATAATCCGGGGGGGGGGGGGGGGGGGGGGGGGGGTTAGGAGAGATAAAGATGAAAAAGGAAAAGGAAAGAAAAGAGGGGAGGTATGGTAGAACTTCAGTCAGTTCACTGGATATATTGCTGTATTAATTCTATGTGATTTTGAAATTCTTAAAATTTCTTTTATGGTGGAAGATACTTATTGTTTAGCAGCTCCGTCATTTCTAATGATAATATGATTCAGGCTCAAATATGTCCATTTGGGTTACAGGTTAATTTCTATATCCGGGGCCCCCATGGACATGGAAAAGTATTCTGTGAGATGTTCAAAGGTCCATCTGACAACGAATGGGAGTTCACATACTTTATTGTTAAGATTAGAGCCCCCCCACTCTTAGTTGTGAACGAATAACGACGCAGGCATGTCACTCTTAGTTGTGAACGAATCAGTAGTTCATTTCTAATGATATATGTCATTAGCTAGTTAGAATCAAAGTCATGTCATTTAATAAAATAGTTTATAGCAAGAGTATGGCTTGAGTATTGTTTAAATAACTACATTTTTTTGACTATGCTGAAACTGAGGTTTCAATCACACGAGCTCATTTTCGGTACAATAGGAGTACTTATTCCTTCACCTAAAAGGAAAAATATAAAATATGGGTGAAAATGATCATAAAAGTAATGGTGGTATAATAATTTTACTGAATTTATTCCAATCACACACCCCATGAGTAAATTCTTCATTTCACTAGTCACTAGTCCAATTCTAGTGCTTTTTATTTTCCTATTCTTTTTGGTCTTAAAAAAATAAACTTCGATAGCACTTCACTTCCCCATGAATTGCTATAGCCCCAAGGTGGTTTTGAGTTTCCCAACGGTCATGTTTTGTAAAAATGGCATGCCAGATGATTATAAGCACCGTCGAATTATAAGATTTATAATTCTAAAGTTGAATGAGAGTAGAAATCTTATGATGAAGAGATAAAATAATCATACGGGATTATATGTTAGAAAAAATTATATGTAGGATTCATATCAGCACGGAAATTGAATGGTGTGTAAGAAAATTTTAAGTCTCATATGAAATGAGAATTATAAAACCCAAAATTTATAAGATCAAAGCATTGTTACACAATTTTTATACTTTTACAGGAACAACGGCGAATCAACTGCAACTCCTACAATGCTATTCTTTTGCGACTTTATTTTTTACTACAAAAATAAGTACATACTTATCATTAAGCATCAACACATATGATCAATAGACCTCAGTTACAGATCAAATGCGCTGGTCCACTCAATATCCAATTAACTTGTGTCGGGGCATTCTCCATTGAGCAATGAGAAACACTCTTCTGTCTCCTTCTACAGCTGCAAAATTTCATACAATAGATATATGAATAGTAGGGTATTATCTTATCATATAAAGGAGCAATAGCTAAACCTAAGTAAAACTGCACATATGTAAAAGATTTCCCAATTTGCAAATTAAATTCATTCCTACAATCATTGCACTCGCTAGCAAATTACATACATATAGAGAATACCAATTCAAAATCACAAGCCACAGATTCACAACCTCTTTCAAAACCAAAACAATATCCGTAGAAAACATTATTTTTAACCATAAAAAATAGCAATAGCTAAACCTAAGTAAAACTGCACATATGTAAAAATTAAATCCATTCCTACAATCAATTATTGCACTCGCTAGCAAATTACATACATATAGAGAATACCAATTCAAAATCACAAGCCACAGATTCACAACCTCTTTCAAAACCAAAACAATATCCGTAGAAAACAATATCTGTTTAACCAATAAAAAAATATTTAATGCATTATATAGGATAAAAAAATAAAAGTTTATAAAATTATAGTACTTTTAAATGACCTTAACTTTTAGAGTTTTTGATTCGTGCGAGTCATTGTTATTCAAGTCCATTAAACTCTACGACTTTTTTGACCCTATTCACGTGAGCTAGGGCTTAATGGGATGACTTGACCCATTTTGACATTACTTAATGGAACTGGTTTATAATTATTTAGCTGTGGTAGCAATAAGCCACTTTCTATTTATTTATGGATATAGAAAAAAGGCTTGGTGTTTGTCATATTAACTGATATAAGTTATGATATTTTACGAGAGAGATAGACACTAAAAATGGAAATCATGGGAGAGAGAAAGTGAATGATTTTTTTAATTTAAAATTTAAATAAAAAAATTTATTCTGTGTCTATCTCTTTCTTAAAATGATATAATTTTATGTCATTTAAAATGACAAACACATTTCCCAAAAAGGGATAGAATATTTTGACAACCAAGTAATGTTTCAACCAATGTTACTACCACTAATCTCTCCGTTAAATTGAAAATCTTATCCGATGGTCCTGATTTAATGTATATATAGTCTTCTTTTTTCCCTTCTCTCTCGTTAGACGCTCTGCCATCACCTCCGCCACTGTCCATCTCCACCGCATTTATTGTTTTTCATACGTTCTGGTGCTGATTGTTTAATTTCACTTTTTACTCTCAAGGATTTGGGAATTTCAAAGATTTCAAAAAATTTGACTGAAATCACGAGTTCTTTGCTCTATAGTCCGCAAAGAACTAACATTTGATTTGATGCATTTCTCCCCCTTTTGCTTCATCACTTTATTTGATTTTTCTTCAAATAAGATAATGATTTCAGTAAAACATATAACGAGAGATGTTTTTTCTTTTCTTCATCACTTTATTTGATTTTTCTTCAAATAAAGTGATTTTTCTTTTCTTCAAAAATCGAAAGTCAAAAACGTATAACGAGAGATATTTTTTCTTCATCATCATACATTTATAGAAAATCACACACACAACATAGGTAGTTGTGCATAATTCAAGTTATAGGTAGTTGTGCATAATTCAAGTGATGAAGAGTGCGGCGGAGATGAACAGTGGCAGGGATGATGGCAGATTGTATAAGGAGAGAGAAAGGAAGAAAGAAAACTATATACATTAAATTAAAACCGTCGGATAAGATTTTCAATTTAACGGTGAGATTAGTGGTAGTAATATTACTTATAACATTACTTGGTTGTTACATTATCATATCCTTTTAAAAAAATACGTTTGTGTAATAAGCACAAAATTAAAATGATTGACCTAAAAAACGATTATGCTATATAAATATCAAAGGAAGATAAAAGAGGATAACAATTAATAAAGATTATTAAATTGCTCATTATTGTAAATGTGATACACCGATATCAATTAAACTTAGCGTAACAATAAGTACTTGCCTTTATTTATTTTTTCTGACGAAATCTTTCTTATATTCATTCATTTCTCGTACGCTGAATAATAAAAGCATAAAACACCTTATTTTCTTCACTTATATATCAAGGAGTGAGGTTTATATAGATTCATATAAAAAGAGTATACAAAATAAAATTATATAAAAAACACTAATCCCATTGTCAAAACAAAGCCAGCTCTTATCCGCTCTGTGCTTTGTGCACTGATATAATCTCATGGTTATCAAATGTAATAAAAAAAAATGCTTGAAATTTAACCTAACATTTTAAACTCAAACTACAAGAAGTAAAGTAAATTTAGCCCTCACACGTAGCAGGAAAACATTGAGAAAGGATAATAGTATTTCGCGGCGCCGTTTTGGAAGTGAGGTGTCTGTGACTGTGAACCCTCTTCAAATCCCTGCTTCCTCGTTGAACAGAGTCTCCGTCGTCCCTGTTTGTCTGTTGGCCGCACGAACGATGTTTCGCAGGATCGGGTCCCATCGTACAGCCTTGGCGTGGACCCATAATGCATTCCGAGCTTCTTCCCAAGTTGTCTCCTCCGAAACGCGTATTCTCACGCGCCGCCACGCCCCAAATCGACTCCTCCCGTGCTTTCAAGGTACCTATCACCACGTTTGAATTCGACGATGCATTTACTCTATTTTTCTTTCGCTGATCTCTTATGCTGTTGGAGCAGGAACCCGAGAAGACCATGGATCAACCTCCTTTGCAAGGTTCATTTCTTCAAAAGCATCAAATGAACGGGGGAAAAGTACTGATAAGGTTATAATTTTTTGTGGTTAATCCAAATGTGTGATTTGAATTAAGGAATAATGTGTTTTCCAATCTATTTTTTTTATCTACTTCATCCTTTTTTTTTTAACTGTTTTGGATGTGGCCATTCACTGTGAGGTTTCATGTTGCGTTGTGCTTTTGAGTAGCCCAATTAATCCTAGAAAAGAGGTTTTTTTCAAAAAATTTAAAATTAAAAAATTCTTAACATTTGTCCAGTATCCATAGAATGTATTACCTTTCTCTTTTGAGTAATTCACAATTAAATTAAGCATCTTAATACTTTTATTTTCCATTTGTTTTGTAGACCAGAAAGGACATAACAAATGTTGAGGATCCCTTTGATTCTCCGACATATAATATTCCGGAGAAGCCAGTAACATTTGTGGAGGGTGCATCCTACAGTGTCATCATTCTTGCAGGGCTTGGAGTTGCAGCTGCTGCGGGATATGCTGTTTTCAAGGAGCTTATATTTCAACCCAAGGAGTAAATACTTTTATTTTCTTGCTCAATTTATATTATCTAAATGGAAAATGCTAGATAGCCAGAACTTTTGACTGAATGAGTTGGCATGCTTATTGGTTATTGACTTTTGGATTGATGACTGGTCCTTAACTCCTTATCACCTTATTTTATCCCACGACCACCCTTGAAAGTACCTCAATTCTGTCTGATTTTTATTTTTATTATTATTATTATTATTATTATTATTATTTTTTGGTGAAAAGAGAAGAAAAAAAGGGGGGGGGGGGGTTGTAGAAGTATTCTTTTTAAAAAAATGTCATGATTCATTGTTTTAAACTTTTCTTTTTCTTTGGTTTTACTCTCATTGTTATAAGCTGGTAACAGGTACAAGATCTATAGCAAGGCTCTCAAAAGAATTCAAGATGATGGTCAGGTGAGTGATGTTTTACTTTCATATAAACTTTACTGAACACACAAAGAACCAAAATAAAGCATTTCCATGCAAAGGAACTTAGGCATTTGAAAGGTTCAGCCTTACATCCTCAAGTGTGTATTGGTTGGACATCAAATTAAGCTGGTCATTCTGGGGATTTCCATTTGTAGGGAGAAGCTATAAAAGACAATTGAAATTGGGCGATGGAATGGTTTTCAAACAAATCTTGACAGTATTTAATGTCTATCTTCTATGTTTTAGGTTTGTTATTAAGCTAAAGCTCAATGCTCTGTCACTTGAGTGAAAATAACAGATGATTTGAAGACTTGTGCCTTGTAATATCTAACAAATAATCATGGGGACAACTATCTATCTAGTCAGTTATTTTGGATCCTTTCGATATATAGCTAGGTGCAGTTGTCATTAAATAGGTGGTTGGAATTGGGTGAAGGGGTCTTATATCCTAAAGTTACCAAGGTTCTGTATTCAATTTGAGCACTTCACATTAAATTTTAAGGTGTGAACCTTTATATGCTTCATTGGATACAATGGTTCCTGCTACATTTTTTAGAATGTAAATGAAGGGGGAGAGATTTTATGAATCTTTTTATCTCGTTGTAATTATTGCAAATACCAAATTCTATCCAGAAAAAATGCACAAGCCAAAGCGCTAAATCAATCAATGATTTGAAAGTTAATTTTTTATGATGAATAGTAGCTGATTCTCTTCTTGCATGCTCATTTTATGTCCGCTTGCACTGGATTTACTTTGCACCAGGTCAGAGTGAGGATTGGATCCCCAATAACAGGTTATGGCCAGGAGAGTAGAAATCGTGCTGCCCGCCAAAGAATTCCGAACAGGGTATGGACTGATGAAGATGGTGCTGAGCACGTAGAGGTAAATTTAAATAAGCATTTCGTCAAATTTATATGCAGATGCATACACATTCTATAAGAACTATTTTCATATGCTCCTGGGGTAAAAGACTCTTTAAAAAGGAAAGGAAAGAAAAGAGGCGAGGTATGGTAGAATTTCACTGAGTTCACTGGATATATTGCTGTATTAATTCTCTGTGATTTTGAAATTCTAAAAATTTCTTTCATGGTGGAAGATACTTATTGTTTAGCAGCTCCGTCATTTCTATTGATAATATGATTCAGGCTCAAATATGTCCATTTTGGTTACAGGTTAATTTCTATATCCGGGGGCCCCATGGACATGGAAAAGTATTCTCTGAGATGTTCAAAGATCCAGCTGACAATGAATGGAAGTTCACATACTTGATTGTTGAGATTAGAGCACCCTCCCCAGCACAATTAATTCTGGAATCATATATTCCAGCTTACAATGCAAACAAGTAGCTAGATGAGAAAAGGTTTCGTTCTGCACCATTGCGTGATTACTCAGTCTGTAGATACTAGATAGTTATCTGTGTTTCTGCTTGATATTGTGGTTGTACGTTTCTCAACACAAATTGTAGGCGATAAGACTGCTGCACTATGCTTCCCAGCTCCCCCAACCTTGGATAAGAAAAAGATAGAGTTTATATATATATATATACACACACACACACACCCACCCCCCTGCACACAGTCCATTTCCCTAATGAATGGCCCAAATATCTCACTTAAGCTCTTGCTTACATTGGCTTGTTTATGAATATTGGGTTATTGGCACTGGTCAATGCTTTTGTGTGTTTTGGCTGTGTAATATCTCATTCATGTCAACCTTGTAAAATATACTCTTAATTTGTTTTTGACAGAAGGAAAGTTTCCTGTCACCTTTTGCTGTTTTAGTCCAATTCATATTTTGATGTATACAATGAGAATATTCGTAAGAATTCTAATGGCATAGTAAAATACGCAGGTTTTTGATATTTGGTCTATTACTGGAGGCTGCATTTTTTCAGCGATCAGCATTGACCATCTTAGCCAGTCCATGTTCCGTGAGGGACTGAGAGTTTGAAAGAAGGAAAGACCATTAAAGAAGTTTAAAATAATATGAGAAACTGGATCCCAAATCTCAAATCTCAGGTTCAGTATTTTTTTTCTTTTCATTTTGGACCTGCAGATGAGGAACAGTTTTGGGCAAGGATCATAGTAACGATGACCAAAGAGATTACTTTGTCCTTGATAGCAATTGAGAATGCCATCTATTTCTTATTTGTTGTTGCGGTCGATTCCACATAGCTTGGTTTGTGAAGTACATT
This sequence comes from Gastrolobium villosum, assembly GCA_032173675.1. NCBI lineage: Eukaryota > Viridiplantae > Streptophyta > Magnoliopsida > Fabales > Fabaceae > Gastrolobium > Gastrolobium villosum. The sequence continues at coordinate 40,987 of JAVKPL010001303.1, read as the reverse complement.
GAGTAGCTCGAAGTAGCATGCTAAATTTTTAAGGATGAATATAAGATTGATGTTCCTTGTTACCGCAGAGATACTAAGAATGTTAAGACTAATTCCTCCTAAATTTGACACACCAACAAGAATCAATATGTGCTATAATACTAATTGGCAAATTAATGCATCTATTGTGAGCTTGCTCTGCATCACTTACTAATATGGTTAGTTTACTTGTTTTGTGGACGCTCTTGATTTTTGAGATGATTAGATGAACGTTTGCGTAATCGTTAGGCAGAACTCAAATGTAGCATGAACTTCAATTCAGAAATCATAGAAGTTAGCTAGTTAAAAGATTACATATATCAGAATCAAGAAAGTAGAGTTGAATAACATTTTCATTTGTTTTTTCCTTTGCATGCTTTAGGCTATTTTCCCTGGCAGTGCCGTTCACCCTTCTCTGTCAGTCATGATTCCTGACCCTGAGATGTAGATATTTCAAACATCGAATTGTAGGAGTATTATTGTGAGTGATGTTAGCATCACAGCTTCCCCGTTAATTTTTTTTTTTTTACTATAACAAATAACGACGCAGGCATGTCACTTAGTTGTGAACGAATCAGTAGTTCATTTCTAATGATATATATGTCATTAGCTAGTTAGAATCAAAGTCATGTTATTTAATATAATAGTTTATAGCTGAGTATGGCTTGAGTATTGTTTAAATAACTACATTTTTTTTACTATGCTGAAACTGAGGTTTCAATCACTCGAGCTCATTTTCGGTACGATAGGAGTACTTATTCCTTCGCCTAAAAGGAAAAATATAGAATATGGGTGAAAATAATCATAAAAGTAATGGTGGTATAATAATTTTACTGAATTTATTCCAATCACACACCCCATATGTAAATTCTCCAATTCACTAGTCACTAGTCCAACTCCAGTGCTTTTTATTTTCCGTTTCTTTTTGGTCTTAATAAAAATAAACTTCGATTTCACTTCCCCATGAATTGCTGTAGCCCTAAGGTGGTTTTGAGTTTCCCAACGGTCATGTTTCGTAAAACTGGCATGCCAGACGATTATAAGCACCGTCGAACTATAAGATTTATAAGATCAAAGCATTATTACACAATTTTTCTCCTTCTACAGGAACAAAGACGAATCAACTGCAACTCCTACAACACTATTCTTTTAGGAATTTATTTTTTACTACAAAAATAAGTACATACATATGATCAATAGACCTCAGTTACATATCAAATGCGCTGGTCCACTCAATTAACTTGTGTCGGGGCATTCTCCATTGAGCAATGAGAAACACTCTTCTGTCTCCTTCTACAGCTGCAAAATTTCATACAATAGATATATGAATAGTAGGGTATTATCTTATCATATAAAGGCGCAATAGATAAACCTCAGTAAAACTGCACACATGGAAAAGATTTACCAATTTGCAAATTAAATCCATTCCTACAATGAATTATTGCACTCGCTAGCAAGTTACATACATACAGAGAATACCAAAATCACAAGCCACAGATTCACGACCTCTTTCAAAACCAAAAGAATATCTATAGAAAATAATGTTACAATCATTGCAAGAGAAAAAGCAAAAGAACTAACTAAGCATAATTCATAGATACAAGAAACTAGTATTCTCATCTTTTATTCCATACAAAATACAGTTAAGGTTCCATACGGAAAAAATTCATGATATGGAGAAATAAGTACCAAAGAACTGAACAACAAAATATTTTAAAATGGCAGTAGAGTGAATTTATTCCATACTCAGTGATATCTACTCGCTAGAAGCAAAACTTATATCCTCAATATTAAGGGGACTTTGATTTATCATCAACAGTAAAGAATTGTGTTCAAACCTCATCTGTCTTTCACAACACACTTTCCACTCATCTCTCTTTCCATTACCCTAGCATTCCTTATAAATATATTATTAGCCAAGCTAACAATATAAAGGAAAATAAACTACAACAGTTGGAAGATATTTACAGCCTAGCTGACATTCCTAACAAAATTTCATCATTGTCTTCGATCACCGACAAAAAGACTATGTAAAATATCTTGATTCCATTGTCATGGTTTCTGACTGAATTAATAATGTTCAAAACGATACTAATCTACTGAGACTTTTAGGCCTAAGAATATTTCATTGAGCAATGAGAAAAAGAAAGCATATAAAAATTCTTACTTCATGTTACCTGTAGAGATCTGGACAAGGTGTGCATTCATTTTATTTTAGTGAAGAAGATTGAAGCTCAACATTCACCCCTTCCTGTCCACGCAATGTTCGAAAAGGAGAACCGTTTAAAGTGAAAGAACTTAGATTAGGTGCAGATATCACAAATTTGTAACCTGGATTATGAGTATCATTGACGGTCAAATTGGCAAGTCTAGCGTTGGTTATATTGAGGATTCCTGGGATTCTCAAGATGTGAGAGTTATGAGGGACTAACTCAAATTGATCAAGGAACAAAGTGTTTAATTTGGTACAGGTGGAGAAGGGTTCAGCATAACCATTGTTATCAACAGAAATCCCAACATTCACAAGATGCAAACTTACTAATGCTGGAAGCTTGAGAGTCTTAGGGATTCTTGTTCTTCTTTTGTCATCATAACTTGAAACTGAAATATGAAGGGACACTAAAGACTGACAAGAAAAGACACACCAATCCAAACCAACATTACACGGGACATAGATCTTCAAATGTTGGATATTATGTAACACTGCATAATTCATGAGACCGGTCAGAATCCGATGTGGAAAATAACCATGGCGATCAAAGTTCAGATTATGCAAGGGATGGTTTCCATCACGGCACGACACAATCCCAGACACAAAATCAGAGAAAAGAGAAGGCTTTCCAAAGTCTGAGGTATGTAGTGTAAGATTAGGGATGGATTTCCAGATATCCTTCCACCGTCTTGACAAGATACAAGTCTGAACAGCATCTTTTGTCTTCATAAATGACAGTATATGAAGCAGAATTGAGTTAGGCAAGTTACTAATCCTGTCATTTTCACTGATAATGAAATTCTTCCTCCGGCTCTGCCTCCGGGTCATCATTTTCCCTAATTTTTTTTAAGTAATACAAAGATACAAATTCAGATACGATATGCAAGTTCCAGGCTCAATAAATTTCTTACAGATTCAGAACTATACATAGAAAAAGAGAGAAGAAACAGAATCTGAAAAACTCAAGATTTAGCTAAGGCATCTCAGTTGTAAATGCAGATTCAGTTCATTTTTATACTTTCTTCAAAGTGGTCAAAAACTAGTAAAGGGTGTATCTTAACTATGCCCAATTGATAAAGTTGAAAGGGTGCAAACAACTATCAAAGGGAAAATTCTAGTTCATGCAATGAGAAACAAAAAATTACTTGAATGGAACATCTACCAAAGAGGAAAAGAAAATTGAAAGAATGGAAATACCTTGTAACTTCAACCGATTACTCTCCCTCCTAAGACAGTCTCTCCTAAGTTCTTTTTTGTCTAGCATCAAACTGGAACGAATATATAACAAATGCATGCCGAATCTTAGGCTGAAGAAGCGGAATGGAGAGTGTTACTTTCTCATTTCCAGCTCCGCTACTTTGTCAACAAGTGAATGTGATGTAAGATAAAACGTTAGACTGGCGTGAAAGTTGCAAGAATTTCAAACTCAGGAACTTGTCGGAACTTGTGAGTGCTTGCTGCCGTTTTCTTTTCTTTACTGCTTGAATATTTTTTAACAATTTCTGTATGCATGGAAGACAAGTGTGGCAGCTATAATGTTCAATTTCTCACACTAGTTTCAAAAATCATTAATTTTTTTTTAAATATTTAACCAGTCTTTTACTATATATCTTAAAAATCCGTTTACTTGTGCGCTTTGACTTGAAAATCTAAACTTCATAGCTTTTATACCCTTCTAATGTGAAATCTAACACATAGTTTAATTCTTTTGATAAATTATTTACCACTCTAATATAAATGAAACATGCATTAAAACTAAAAAAATGTCCCGTGCACTAATTGTGCAAAAGCCAAAAACACACTTGTGCTATGCAAGACACACATAGAATATATGCACAACTTGAAATATGTATGACCATGATGCACGTCTTGTATTGCGTTAATTTTTACACAAATAACAGATGAAGATATGCACGACTTAAATGTGTACACTCCTAATGTGTGTTTCACACGCATTATATTAGAAAATAGATTGCCAAAAAAAAAATTATATAATGTATCTGTTTTTTTGCATAATAAGCTCAAAAAACCTAGCTTCCTATGCATAATATGAGCCAAATATGTTCATGGATTGGTTAGACTTGCTTTGAAATTGAAATTAACCCCTTCGATTGGATTTATTTAGGAATTTGAGTCAAACTAGATAGAACCCTCAAAATTTCTCCAGTATATAATTTTAGATCATTTAAAAAAAAATAATTTACCTAATTGGATTTATTTAACTAAATTTCATTAATATTATGAGTTCCACAAATTTTTAATTTTATTAAATAAAAGATTTACTAAAATCCTACCTTGGTTCTTTCAATTTCACTTTGTTATAGTTGTTGTTAATTCCTTTTAGTTGCATTTTATACTTTGTTATTTCTCTGTTTTGATATTTATTTTTGTGCATCTTTTAATTTTTTATTTTATTTTATAGCTGGAGTCAAAAGAAAACTGAAATATTGAAAAATTCGATCCGATTTACAAGGTGTAAATTTGAGCCCAATGGACCTATTTCTCCATCCTATTTTATATAATTTATGAAATTGCATATTGAGGATTTTACAATCCTAACTTATACAGTTCACCAATTACAAATTTTATTTATTCATGTAATCTAATAACTACAAAAATCCTAATCCCAAATTGTATACCAAATATTCTGCCCCCCATTCTTTATCCAAATTTTATCTTCTCTATCCTTTCATTCTCCTATCACTATCAAATGGCAACAGAGTCCATCTGTTGCTCATACCTTCAAAATAAATTGTGTCCTCTAACCATTCATACATGAATTTTCAACAACAAACTATATGACACAATCATTTACCCAAATTTATCTTCTTTTTTTAAGTAAAAATAAAAAACTAAAAAACTAAATAGAAGTTGAAGAATCATAAGAACTCTAATTGCATAGTCCAATTCACTGGTGGTTGCATTTTTTCATCCATCACATCAGCATTGACCACCTTAGCCAGTCCATGTTCCATGAGGGACTGAAAGTTGAAAGACAATTAAAGAAGTAACAAATAATAGGAGAAACTAATCCCAAATCTCAGGTTCAGTATTTTTTTATTTTTTTTTTCCTTTCATTAAGAACCTGCAGATATCAGGAAAAGTTTTGGGTAAGGATCTTTGAACGATAACCAAAACCATTACTTTGTCCTTGATAGCAATTGAGAATATGGTCTATTTCTAATTTGTTGTTGCTGACAATTCCATATAGCTTGGTTTGTGAAGTACATTGAGTAGTTTGAAGTAGCATGGAATATGTGAGGTGATTGTAGCCAAAACAAAAATTCATTTGAATCATATAAGATTGATGTTCATTAGTACTGCAGAGATAAGAAAGTTAGACTAATTCCAACTATTTTGCCTCACCATCTAGAATCAATGTTAGCTTGCTCAGCATTACTTGATAAAATTGTTGGTTCACTTTATTTGTGGACGCATTTGGTTTAAGAGATGATCAGGTGCAAGCTTGCGTAATCATTAAGCAGAAGTCACATTTCACGTGTTTGAAAAGGAGGATGATCAAGTTTGCGTAATCATTAATCATTAACCATTTTATATTAGGGAGGAAGATTGAAGCTCAACATTCATCCTTTCCTGTCCGTCCAATGTTTGAAAAGGAGAACCGTTTAAAGTGAAAGAACTTAGATTTGGTGTAGATATCACAATTTTGCAAGGCAAACAATGTGTATCATTGATGGTCAAATTGGCAAGTGTAGCATTGGTTATATTGAGGATTCCTGGCATTCTCAAGATGTGAGAGTTAGGAGGGACTAAGGCAAATTTATCAATGAATAAAGTGTTTAATTTGGTGCAGGTGGAGAAGGGTTCAGCATAACCATTGTCATCAGCAGAAATCGGAACATTCACGAGATGCAAACTTACTAATGATGGAAGCTTGAGAGACTTAGGGATTCTGGTTCTTTTTTTTACATCATAACTTGCATCTGTAATATGAAGAGACTTTAAAGTTTGACAAGAAAAGACACTCCAAGTCAAACTTATATTACAGGGGACATAGATTTTCAAGTGCTGGATATCTTGTAACACAGCATATCTCATGAGATTTGTCAGAATCTGAGGTTTAAAATAACCATGGCGATCAAAATCAAGATTATGGAGGGGATGGTTGTCATCACGGCTTGATACAATCCCAGACACAAAATCAGAAAAAAGAGAAGGCTTTCTAAAGTCTGAGGTATGTAATGTAAGATTAGGGAGTGATTTCCAGAGATCCTTCCAACCTCTTGACAAAATGCAAGTCTGAACAGCATCTTTTATCTTCATAAATGACATTATATGCAGCAGAATTTCATCAGGTAAGTCACTGAGCCTGTCTTTATCACCGGTGCTCTTCATCTTCTGATTCTTCTGCATCATCATGTTCACTGTATTTTTTTTTTTTTTTTCCCAAAGGAATATCAAATTACAAATTCAGTTAGGATATGCAAGTCATGTACTCAGTAAATTTCTTATTCCGTACAATATACAAGTAAAGAGAGAAAGGAGTTATGGCAGAAAAAACCAAAAGGTATCTGGTCTGCCTGTGGCAGATGTGTCCAACGTAGGTTGGATGTTGGATGATTGATCTCGGATTCAGATGTTCCTCTCTGGATATCTATAGATTAGGTATCTGGGAGGAACGTGGATAACTGACACTGAACTAGGCGTCTGCCTCCAAGGTGTGTGATATCCAATGACTAGGGTTAGAGATCATGTACCTTATTGCTCCACCTACCTGCCTTATATAGCCCGGCTTTAGGGTTTGTTTGGGTTGGGCCGAGGTGTATAGTGGCTTGAGTCCAGCCCATAACAGTATCAAAGTCATGTCATTTTAGATGCAATTTCAGTTTGTTGCAGGAGTAGGGTTTTATTGATATATATATATATATATATATATATATATATATATATATATATATATATATATATATATATATATATATATATATATATATAGGGGAAGGTTATAGTTACAACTTTTTTTTTATAACCTCTTACAACCATACCTTATCACCGTTGATTTCCGCCAATCAACGATTATCATTTTAGCAGATTAAACTCATTAATTAATTATTAATTCACAATAAATGATAACCGTTGATTGACGGAAATCAACGGTGATAAGATATGGTTGTAAAAAACCAAGGTTGTAACTATAACCTTCCTCATATATATATATATATATATTTTAAATTCACAAACTACGCTATGTGTAACTCATAGTATCTTACCCCTCAGAGATATCTAAGAAAAAAATTTGTAAATATAACGTTTGCTTGTTTTATACTTTTTTGAGATTTAAGTGAAAAAACTAGAAAAGCGAGATAACTTGTTCATACCAAATTGATAAATTTGAAAGGATGCATAAGCTATCGAAGGAAGGTTCTAATTCATGCAAACGAAAATAAATTGGAAATACCTTTGTAAATTCAACAGATGCGCGACACCGATCGAGTCTCTCCTATGTTCTCCGTTGTTTACTATATATTCTATATGGGAAAGGACATTGTAACTGCCGATCGATCTCGTTAGATCCATTACATTAATTCAATGGTTGTATTATCTCTATTTTTATATTTATATGGTTATATTCCCCATATTTAAAATAAATATTAAATATGAAAAATCATAATATGAAAATAAATATAAAGTTTTAAATTTAGGAAAAAATGACCATGCAAAGATGGAAATAAATATAAACGTTGGATCCACATAATCGATTTAGTGAGATTGATTGGTAGTAACATAACTTGGTTATTACGTTTTTTATTTGAATGTAATCTATGAAAATCTTTAAAAATTTAAATATATTAAATATATCATTAATATCGACAATTTGAATGGATCTTAAAAATTAAAAAAGAAATCAAAAATTTTAATCAATTTGATTATTTTTTTGCAAAGTAGGAAAGAAAAAGAAAGATTAACAATTATATTATAATTATTGATAATAAAATTGATATTTTTTAATTTATAGAGATTTTGAAACATCTCCGTATAAATAAGAATTGTTTACCTTTATTGTCACAACTCTATCCTCTCTATATAAATTTTATTAATTTGATAGTATAATAATATCATTAAATTATAAATATATATTAATTTAGTTAAATAATAATTGAAAACGTAAATGATTTTATTTATATGGTGATATTTTTAAATACCTATAAATTAAAAATTGTCTTTAATTAGTGAGAATATAATTGTATGGTTATTGCTTTTTCTTTTCCTATTTGTAAAAAAATAAATATAAAAAATCAATTGGATTGATTTTTTTGAATGAAAAAGGAAAAATCAACAGGAAATTTTGGAATATTTGGTTCAATGGCAGAATTCCCTAGGGAGGGTTTGGTTGAAGGTTTTTGAGAAGAATGATAGGGAAATGTGAAGTGGGGAAATACAAAGGCCATGTTTGGTTGAGAGAGTTTTAGCATTTAGCCACCTAAATCCGTTAGCTATGAAACCAGTTTATCTATGAATTTGAAGGCAGATAGCCGGCGAGAAAGTCCCTTGGCTGAGGAGGTATTTGTGGTTATCTATGTATGTGGTTTAGTGGTGTTATTGGCAATAGACGAGCGTACCCCTTGTTTAAGCGCGCGAATGGAAATGGCCGTACCAATTTGCTGGCTACATCTGTTCCCTTGTCACTTTCCAAAGACCGCACAGAGGTATGGAAAAGCATTGAATTAATGTAATCGATCTCCAAGAACAGTGGTATATATATCGAAAACTTATTCCATTTTATGATTCAATTATGAATGTTTATTAGCCGATTTCCAAGAACAGTGGTATATATATCGAAAACTTTGGTTCAAGTTTAGTGTAGAACATACCTGTGTCATAATATTAACTTCCTTTGAGTCATTTTTGTTTAAAATTTTTAAGAGTATTAGAATAATAGCAACACAGGGCATGCAAGTTACAATTTTTTTTTCTTGAATTGTATTGAGTCCTTAATTAATGTAGCGGACCATAGATAAACAGTTGCATTATTCGATTTAAATTAAAATGCTGAAACAGAAAAAAGATATCAAGTGTTCACTGCATGCCTGTGTTTGTGTAATGAACAAATAAATAACGATATGTCATCATCGGTAAATCTTGCTGAAAATTTTGATTGTTCTTAAGTTCAGTATGATGTTTGCCATTAGGCCACATGATGGATAGGTCACTTGCTGAATATTAGTGTTAACTAACTTGATGAATCATTTTGATCATAAAGCTTGAAAACTCAGTTCATAGTTATGTCACGATGGACTATATGATGGCTTCTAATTATTGCAGCCTCAAGTTCCAGTTCCCATGGACGGCAACATAGGTTTTTACTTCATTCAATCATGCATGACAGTAAGGTATTTGTTTCATTACTCAAGGTAAGTTATTTGCCTTTCTCTTATTTGGGTATATATGATGATATTATGACTGGTTAAAGGAATTACATTTGTGTCCACATGTGTCCATAATTCCCTCAATATTACATTGTGTATGGTTGATGCTAATTGCATGATTGCATCATTGCTGTATATACTGACTATGAATGGGAATGCACACCATTTTTGTATCAGTTTCCATCTCCTGTACTTAATGTTCTCTATATAATGACTATATTGGATTTTAATATTCTCTGCTTTGGCAGTGGTTTTAAGAGGCAACATAGGCTACACAGTCAAGGAATCATGGACTGCATTGGGGTATTCGAAGTGAAGGGTTTTTTGGTTAATGAGGTTCTATTGAATGGGAATGCTACCTCCTTCCAGGTGCTAGCTGTTATTGTCTCCAATATGCAAACAGCAAAGGAGGGGTCCACGGGTTTGGGTTGTGTGTGACCATTTCATTGTATATTGTGTTGCAACCTCATGTAATTATTTAAATATCCAAGTGATGAGTGTGTTCATTTTGAACCAGTTTGGGTGCTGGCCTTGTATAAGTTTGTCTGACTATGATGCTGATATAATGCAGCCAGTTTTATGGCTTTATCAAATTTAGAAAATGTCCTTGGGTGCAATACAATGCTATACATACAATACTCACTACAGGTTCAGAGCATTGAGGTTTAAGCAATGTTTTTACTGTCATCTGCACAATACAGTGGTATGAAGTTGTTATTAATGAACAGGGCAACCAAACATACATTGTTCAAAAGTTTGGCAACAACTAATTCGTAAATGCTGATTTTTGCCTACTTAACAGCTTTAAAACAAATGGATGGCAACATATGGTCATCTTAATGCTCGATTAATTGTAAAGTATCTGGCTGCTACATTGCACCTGACAGGAGGAATAAATTGCAATCTTAAAGGACACTTTGTCTGACCATTTCGTGAAGCTGTTTAAAGCCAATAGCTAACATCATGTAAACCTTGTGAATTAATGTCTATTCTCTTCAAATATTTATATACATAAAACTTCCTTTTCCAAGTACATTGGCATTAATTTGTTAAATGTTCGGCCTCACAATTGGATGAAACATGTCAAGGAAAAAAAACTGCTGTCTGTACCCGTAAATTACAAATTGCTGAGTTAACTGTGGTAAATGGAGTTACAGGAGTTAATACAGCCAACAAGGATCTCATTATTAAATTTTCAAAATTTGAAATAACAACAATTACAAGAGTTAACTGCTAACAACTTCCTTGCAGAAAAAAAAATTACAATGACAAGAAAAAAAACTCAAAGCAGGAAAAATAAGCTACTGTGGTAAATGGTTGAGAGTGGCTCAAGCAACATGTGTTCTTGCTGAATATCACCACAGGCTTTTGAGCTACCATGCTTTTTAGATATGGTCGTTGGCAACAGTCAATTCTTGCAAAGATGAACGTTGGGATTTGACAACCTTGTTTGCAGCATGCCACCATCAAAAAATTATAAAATGAGGGTTATTTTCGTAATACCAACTTGTTTTCCCATCTATATTTTACCTCCAACCAAACATAGATTTCATAAAAGTTACTTAATTTTCCCAGTAAAATTTTTCCCCACCAAACAACTTTTTTTTACATTTTCCTACCTATCTCACTTTCTAATCATTTCTCTATCAATTACATTTCCCTATCATTCAAAAAATTTCTCCTTAACCAAACGCCCCCTTAAGTTTTCAGTGCATACTGACGAAGAGTGGATTAAAGCCAACATCAGTGGAAGTTGGAAAGTTGATTGGGGTTTTGAGGGAAAGACATTTTCTATGTATCTTGGTGGTACTTGTGGAAATGGAGAAATGCATATGTGCATAATAGTGATTTTATACATCCTGATATGCCCCACACCACAAATATATCCTAGCTAGAGTACATTTATAATATCAGGTGTGCGATGGATCGAGATTTAGATTTAAGCAGTAGTAATAGTCCATTAGCTAATCAGAAGAGGGAATGGACCGATCCTGAGGTAGGGAACTTTAAAATTAACGTGGATATGATGGTGCAGTGAGCAGACATAACTCCCTTGGTGTTGGTGCTTGTGGTGGGCTTGCTCGTGATTGCTCAGGAAAATGGATGGGTGGATTTGCCTACTTTGTGGGTCAATGCAGTATCATTAGAGTTATGGGCTATTTTTCAAGGAATCAGACTTGTGAGAAGTCTAAATCTGAAGAATGTGATCATTGAAACAGACTCAACGGAAGCAGTTGCCTTTGTTGTGAGGTCCAATGATAACGACTCTCAACTAACTTGGAAGATTATGAAGCTCCTCAATGAGCATCCAAACATATCTATCAAACACATCAGAAGGAAGATTGGCTTGCTAAAATGGGTTTGCAAGACCCCCCAATAGGGCAATATAATTGAGCTTAAAGATCCCCCTATCTAGAGTTGGTAGCTAAGACCATGTCTTAGTGGTTTGTTTTTCTTTTATTTTGTTTGTTATGCGCTTTTGCCCTCCTCGTCTACCAAAAAAAAAAAAAATTGTAATTATTAGTAGGGTTTATCGTTTGTAACTTTGCATATCATCCCACAACTAAGTCGTTTTGGAAGTTAGAAAAATTAAAGAGGGGTGTTTTGCTAACATTTATATAGTAAATAATAAACAAACAAAAATATAACAACACCATACATTGATTCTTCTAACTCTAAAAAACGACGTAATTCTGAGATTACATTACAAACAATAAACCCTTATTGATAATAAATTTAATTTCTTTTTTTAAATTTTCACTAAATCAAAAGATATTGCAAGAATCATTTATGATTTGAAATATTATTTGATTTAAATTAATGAATTTGATTGTATGATTACTGACTCTCTTTTTTCAAACAAACAAGGAAAAAAAATTAATAATTAAATTATCATTATCATTAATAAATTTAACTTTTTTTGAATTTTCAAGGAATAAAAGATAACGCGAGAATCATTTATGATTTTATATATTATTAGAGTTAATGAATTTAATTGTATGATTATTGGCTTTTCTTTTCTTTCACTACACACAAAAAAAAATTAATTGAATTTATTTGTTTTAAGGAGCAAGGAAAAAAATCAATAGTTTTTTTTTTTACTAAGCTGAAACTGAGGTTTCAATCACTCGAGCTCATTTTCGGTACGATAGGAGTACTTATTCCTTCGCCTAAAGGGAAAATATAGAATATGGGTGAAAATAATCATAAAAGTAATGGTGGTATAATAATTGGGGAAAATAATTCTACTGTTGCAGCAAAATTGATGCTATCCAGAGGGTGAGTTCGATTTGTGTGCCAACATTTCATTTCATTGTATGAGCTGCAAAATTTTTTTTTCTTCCCCGACATGAGAAGATACAATCCCATAATAATTTTACTGAATTTATTCCAATCACACACCCCATATGTAAATTCTCCAATTCACTAGTCACTAGTCACTAGTCCAACTCCAGTGCTTTTTATTTTCCGTTTCTTTTTGGTATTAATAAAAATAAACTTCGATTTCACTTCCCCATGAATTGCTGCAGCCCTAAGGTGGAGAGAATTTATGGTAAACCGGGACTACCATTCTTCAGGTGGTCCCTTAGTGTAAATGAGAGGGTAAAATTGGAAAAGAAGAAAAATAATAGGGGTAAAAAGGAAAATAAAATAAAATAAGTGATGCGAGAGGGAACACTAAATTATTGGGTAGTTATGAGACATAATAAATATTTTCCCTAACGTGGTTTTGAGTTTCCAAATGGTCATGTTTCGTAAAAATGGCATGCCAGACGATTATAAGCACAGTCGAACTATAAGATTTATAAGATCAAAGCATTATTACACAATTTTTCTCCTTTTACGGAAACAAAGACGAATCAACTGCAACTCCTACAACACTATTCTTTTAGGGGACGTTTGGTAGAGGGAAAATTTTTATTTACCTATGAATCATGATTTCTTGGAATATGGTGGAAAAATGAGTTATTCAGGAATGTGACAAAAAGCTGTTTGGTAAGCAAAAATTTTACTGGAATTATTGGATTAATTTTACTGAGTTCATGTTTGATAGATAGTAAAATATGAATGGAAATATTTACTGAAATTACAATGATACCCTCAATTCTTTTTAACGTTTATTTGGCCTGAAGTCTCTCTCCCTTTCTGTGAAATCGATTTTCATTTTTAATTCTTTTGTGGGTGTGATGCCAAGGGGATTACTACCCTCATTCATACCTTGTTCTTCGCATTTGTTTGGTTTTTTCATCTTCTTGGTTTTGTTGTTGGTTCTTGTTTCACCTGAGATAATCTAGCAAAATCACTCTTGGACTTCGATCAACCTTCTTGTTTTTTCTTTGCTTTATTTTCCATCATCCAGTTTCAGAAGCACACACTGCAACATTTCCAGCACCGATACTTCAAAAATTCGATATGTCATGTCTGACACTTCCCAACACTCTCGAACACTCCGGCACTTCCCGATAATTCAACACACGTTATAAAAATTCAAAAAAATGTTTAAAGGTTGCGTTGCGTTGAGTTTTTAGTTCCAACGTTGGATTATGATTAAGATTTTATTGAGTTTAATATATTAATTGCAAAATTTATGAATATTATAAGTTTAGATAATTCATTTTTGAGTAAACACCCTTTTTGGTCCCTGGCAATATTCACGAAAGCCTTTTTGGTCCCTGGCAATAAAAAGGACCAAATTGGTCCATAAAATTATAAAAACGGGGCCACGTTAGTCCTTCTGTCAACTCATCCGTCACGGTCAAACTAACAGTGCCCATGTGGCACGTTATCTTCTGACGCGGACTGGATGGTTGACACGTTGGAATTTCTGAACGACGCCGTTTTCTTCCAAATGGGTTGCAAAGCTGTCCATGGAGAACACGACGACGTTTTAAAGCAAATGGGTTGAAACAACCCCAATCATGAACCCTAATATTTTGAAAAATCCCCAAATAGAAGGCAAATCGAACCCTAAAATGGAAACTCCATCCCCCAAATTGATGACCAAATCCCTAATCAGCAATACGCCCCCAAAATGTTTGCACTTTGATGATTGAAACTCGACGAAGAACATTCAGCCCTCAACCGGATTTCTGAGCGTGGGAGAAGATGAGTGTTTCTTCTGGAATTGGGGGATCAAGTGGGAGTTCTGCAATGGGGGGAGAACAATGACAAGGACCGCCGGTCGGAGGTGTAAATGTGGGAGACAAAGTATTGTCTATACCTCCAAAACTGAGAGGAACCCAAACAGGGCTTTCCTTGGGTGTCCTAATTTCAAGGTATGAATTTGTAATCCGCCCCTTAATGAGTTTGAACACTTGGTAAGTGTGGTTTTTTGTTTTTGCAGGAGAAGAAGCCCTTTTGTGATTTTTATTAGATGGGTAGATGACATGTGTAATGAACCCATGGAGCTGGAAGAAGCAAGAATTCATACTGTGGAGTTGGATGTTGCTAAAATTAACTTCAAGTTGAAGTATGTGGAGATGATGATGAGAGAGCAAGATGTAAAGATTACTGAGCAAGGAATGAAGCTTCATCAACAGGAAAGAAAACTGAATGACATATGCCTGAAGATGGTGGAGGAGTTAGATAGGATGGACAAAAAAATTAGGACAGTTGATAGGTCAGCTAGGGTCTTAGGTGCTTGTGTTGTTGTGATCATGATTTGTATGTTTGTTGTTAGTGTTGTAAAAGTGAAAACAAGTGACCCAAATGTATTTTTCCTTCATTGAATTGTAATGAGTTTGTGATGTGTGTAGTATCATATGGCCTATTATAAAAAAGCCTTTAATGTATTCGTCTATATATTATGGCATCATATATTTGTGCCATGGAGAGATGTAGCTGCATAACTCATGAAAGTGCTGATACAGAAGTTGTACACTGTTATGCATATTTGTTACTGATTGCAAAACACGAGCACCATTTTGGTCCCTGGCAATATTACTCGAGGGTCGTTTTGGTCCCTGACAAAATAGTCGGGGCACTTATTGGTCCCTGACCACAAAAAAATTGGTCATGATCTATTTAATGATACCTGCAACCAGTTAAACAGCACAAACCTGCAACATGGAGATTTCTATTTCTATTTTGGCATGACCAGTAACCAGAAAATTTGGGCAGCACAAACCAGTAACAAGAAAATATGGCAGCTAAATGACCAACCTAACCAGAAAACATGCATCATCCCATGACACAAAACAAATGGCACTTAATATGCATGTCTAGAATATAACCAGTTACACATAATTGTCTTCCTAGAACTAGAAAACAGTAGTGCATTACAAATAGAAGACAACTAATAGAAATCATAAGTGAGGCCTATAAATACAATATGGCCTTGAATCAAAAAAAATTACATTATAACTGTATAAGACCTCCAAAAACAAATGGCCAGAATTTACAAAAAATTTCCTTTATATCCACTCCTTGTCAGTTGGCTCATGCACTACTCCCTTGTTCCTCTTCATCAGCAGCTCATTTTGTTGAGGATCGCCTTGGTGGCCTGAAACCAGGTGTTGTCATGAAGTGCAAAAATCTGCTTCGTGTGCCACTGCTTGTTGCTTTCATTGTCTCTTCTGTCAACACTGCATTTGCTTCTTGTGGAATTGAAGGAGGTGGGCTGCCTCCTCTGAAGTTGCCTTGATGTGGCTGAGAACTACCATTTACATATGTTAGGACACCTTTATCATTTCTCTTCAACACACCACCATGATGAAACCTTATTACTATATATTCATCCATCTGAAAAACACACAGGGCTGTATACATCAGAGCAATTTAACAAAACCCTAAAAATATATATCAGACTCAACACTGCCGATAAATGGGTACAAGTAACGTGGAAAAAAATTGGTCTTTTCCAAATTATGCATGCACTAAACATTTGGGGACCACAAACAAAGCAATAAAAAATGGCAACATAATATACAAACCGGGACCACATGGATAAATGGGTATTTTTTTAATAAACCCTAACCATAATAACACAATGGAGAGCACATGGGGACCATCATCCAACAAAGAATAGACAACAAGAAGTGAGGGGGGACCACAAATATTGAACAATTTCTAAAAAAAAACTTACCTTAATGCATGAAAGAAAACTGCCACAGTGTTAACTTCCCTTCACCACCACAGAGCCAACCTTCACAACCTTCACTCTCGATTGTCTTCCCTGCAACCACGATCTTCGACAACCCTCAGTGTTCAACAAAGCTTCCAGTAGAGTCAACAATGGTGTTTCAATAATATGCAAAGACTTAGTGATGTAGAAAAAAAAAGAGCCACCACGGTAACTTGTTTTGTTGTCTGACCACTTTCTAAAAAATAAAACGACGTCGGAAGGGTGGCTTGGAAGAAAACGGCGTCGTTCAGAAATTCTAGCGTGTCAACCATCCAGTCCGCGTCAGAAGATGACGTGCCACATGGGCACCGTTAGTTTGACCGTGACGGAGGAGTTGACAGAAGGACTAACGTGACCCCTTTTTTATAATTTTATGGACCAATTTGGCCCTTTTTTATTGCCAGGGACCAAAAAGGTTTTCGTGAATATTGCCAGGGACCAAAAAGGGTGTTTACTCTTTATTTTTTTGTTAAATTATTAAATATTAAATATAATATACACTACATAAATTAAAAATATTATTTAATATCAAAACGTGTCCTAACATGCCGAAATCTAACATTTTTTAGAATTAACGTGTTGGAGTGTCGTGTCGTATAGTGTCACGTGTCCCGTATCGGTATCGGAACTACATAGACCGCAACTCCTACAACACTATTCTTTTACGACTTTATTTTTTACTGCAAAAAATAAGTACATACTTGTCATTAAGTATCAATAGACCTCAGTTACATATCAAATGCACTGCGCCAGTCAATATCCAACTAACTTGTTTCGGAGCATTCTTCATTGAGCAATGAAAATTACTCTTCTGTCTCCTTCTACACCTGCAGAATTTCATATAACAAATTATCTTATCATATACAGGCGCAATAGCTAACTCAGTAAAACTACACACATGGAAAAGATTTCCCAATTTGCAAATTAAATCCATTCTTGCAATCAATTATTGCACTTGCTAGCAAATTACATACTTAAAGAGAATACTAATTCAAAATCACATGCCACATATTCAAAACAAAAAGAATATCTGTAAAAAAATAATGTTACAATCATTGTAAGAGAAAAAACAAAAGAACTAACTAAGCATATACACTTCATGGATACAGGAAATTAGTATTCTTATCTTTTATTCCATACAAAAATACAGTCAAGGTTCCATACTTCATGGAGAAATAAATACCAAACCACTAAATTAACAACAAAATATTTTCAGATGCTAGTAGAGTGAATTTATTCCTTACAAAATGGTATGTGTGTAAGAAAATTGTTGTGATCATGTTAAATGATAGATGTAAATCCCATTATATAAAGCGATAAAGTGGCAACATAAATAATTCCAAAAATTCTATATTTTCTAGAGCATTCAAATAATAATGTAAGGTCTTTCAAATACTTAAACTTTGAAAAATAAATTAATATAAATTTCGTAATGTCATTTCAAACTATTTCTCATATATTAGCAAAATAATAATTAAATAAAGAAAATCGCCTATTTTGTTTCATGCCACCTCCTCCATTAAATTTTTTAAGTACGAAGCACCTATATTTTCATTCATAATGCCAAATAAATAAATTTTAAAAATCAAAATAAAATAAATTATAGTTTGGACCCACTATTTATTTACAAATATCAAAGCTGATGAAATAGAACTTTAAGATAACTCTCGACCAATAATATTATTTCGTGTCATAATATGTTACTTATAATTATTAGTATTAAAATATAGAACACACGATTTCTTATAAAAAGTGACGAAGCTTCACCCATGTTCTTCTCTCGATTGATGCGTTGTCTTCTTATCATTGGTTTTATGACCAACTTAATTTAGCTTACATATATAAATATCTATAAATGTGTGGCATGCCCTCTTCTCAATCCCACAAGCAATTTGAACCGGATTCATTAATAACTTTTCTCTCCTCTGTGATTAAGCCACGGGAAAGAACAGAAGATGTAATGAGTCATCGCCACCTGGGTCTCTGTTTTTATTTATTTATTTCTAGCTAGCTTGTCTCCCCATTTAACTCAAACACTATTCGATGCATCTTCCAATTCAATCTCTTTGAGTTGATTTATCCATCATTTGTTATCTTGGGTGGCCTATACCTGTTCTATAGCATAATATTTCTCCCCTTGAAAGCTAATGTAAAACCAAGAAGTTTTGCCACCATATTAACCTTGCCAAAAGCTTCTTTGTAGTTGAACTATCATGATTCAAGTAAAACCTCTTGGGCATAACTCTTGGGTTTAGAACATAAGAAGGTGATATTCGGGTTTTGGGAAATGATGATGGATTAGCAAAGGATAATATAGATATTGGGGATGGAAAACATGCCATGGTTTTGGTTTCCTTGGAATGGTGTTGATGGTGGAATAACTAATTTTTGTGTTTTGCACTATGTAGTGCAACAAGTTGAATTTAAACTTTTCTGAACAAATGTTTATAGTCTGAACCACGTTTGATTAATTTTTTTTTTTATTGAGATGACATATGCATAACAAAACAATTGCTGATTTGTTGATAAGATTTTTAATTGGATAAAATGATAATATGAGTGATAAAATGATGTACAATTCTCTTTGACGGCTTCTGTGGTAGGTCATGACTTCATTATTAATCCTTTTATCTGCTAACGTGCCAGGTGTAGTTTGGATTAGTTTTTTTATTATTATTATGCCCCATCTCCTTAAAAGCATAACTTAAACCAAATATTTTTTTTCATGAAAATTCTTAAAAAATTAATATTGAAAGGAAGAAAAAAACTATAAAAGTAATTTTTTTTATTAAAAGTTTTTGTCTTCCAACTCATAACTTCTGGCCTATTTAAAAAATACATGTTATTTATATGATTATATATTCTTGTTGAATGCACCCCATGTAGATATAAACTTAACCTGTTAAAATATTACTAAAGAATTATTTCAATTCAAAAATTTAAATTGTTGGGTGAGACTATATTAATGATTTTATACGAAATTTTGCTGAGTTTGAAGAGTGGATAATATATCAAATCCAACCTATTTATATTACGAAAGTCTATAATATTTAATTAATTTTATTAACAGAATAGACGTGATCAGAATCGAACTCGTAACTAATCACTTAATCTCGTTATTTTTAATACCGTCAATTATCTAAAAGTGAGAAATGAAGCCTATTAATGATTTGACTCTCTTCTCTCAAAGAGATAATTAAGGTTGGAAAAAAAAATCAGTACTTATCTCTCTTTTTTTTTTTTTTTTTGTAAGCAAATCAGTACTTATCTCTTTTTTTTTGGTAAAAGTCAGTACTTATCTCTAATGATACAACAAGTGTGAATCCGTACACCACCTCTTTTCCCGAATGTAAACTATTTTAGGTTTAATCAATAACTCTCTCCATCTTAATTGACGTCTATGATAATTACACTAAAAACATGAAATTTTGAGGATCAATTTAATATTCGACTTAACTGATGATTTTGACTTGTAATTAATTAAATTATCAAAATATTGTCTTTATCTTGAAAAATAAAAGAAACATATCTTGTCCATAATTACCAACTTTTCAGAGTAATTTTAAGTTTATTGCTTATTTCAAAGGGCATAAATATAGTATTATTTAAATATACATAAGTAGTTAGCCGTGGATTAGTGATAAAAAATTTAAGGTTTGAAATTAAAATCTCAGTATTATAATTATATTAAAAACTATATACAATAATTTTTTATTTTTTTTAATAAATCATCCTATATCCAATCATCAACGGATGCCTATTAATTCGGTTTCGAGTGGGAAAGGACTCCGAGAGGAACAAAAAAAATTCTTTTAAAATTAAGTTGATATTAAAATCTTTTCGGGGATGGCTTCACTTCGAAAGTTAATCTTATTCAAACTTCTTTTCCGACGTTTAACTCTAAGTGTTGGCAAAATGTGAGGAATACTAAACAGGAAGGACTTTTTTTTTTTTTTTAAGTAATCTCTAGTATTGATATGCTGCCAAAAATACTCTTTTAAGAAAATAAATATAAACATCACTATCACTTCTTATTGGTGCTGAATATAAAAAATATTTATGAGTTTCTTAAATAATAGTTTGAGTTTTTAAGAAAATAATAAATGTGTACACGTTTGGATTAATTTAACATTAAAAATATTTTTAGAATATCCTGAGAATTTTTGGAAAAATTAATTAATTTTTAAATTTAATCTATTGCCACAGATTGAGGTATTGAGCTAATAATTGAGTCAACTAAAATTAATGAGAATAAAAAATATTAAAAAGAAATACATCAGGTGACGCCTGTGGAGGGCAAGACAGGCGGAGCGACGACTCAAGCTAGTCCTAAATTGCATCAGCGGAAAAGTTCTTTTTTGGATATATAGCGCATGCATCAGCGGAAAAGTTAAACAGTAACAAATTCCTTTGCCACAGATGTTAAAGAGTATGGATCCCTTAACCAGAGGTCTCGAGTTCAAGCCCTGGGAATGGAAAATTTTTTTTGGGAGAGCCATCCCGAGAGGATCCGACAGTGTTCGATAGGGATTAGTCTTCGGTTACGGTGGGAGGATATCTTTGAATTTATTCAAAAAAGAAAAGTTAAGAAGTACTCCCGCGATTTTCCTTTATTTTATATATAAGGAATAGGATATTGTGACGCATAAATAATATTACGCACAATGTTACGATCACATCTTAAACATTGATTTCTGTCAATCAATGGTTATCATTTTTCAAATCGAATTCATTAATTAATTATTAATTCGTAATAAATGATAACCGTTGATCGGCGGAAATCAACAGTTAAGATGTGGTCATAACATTGTGCATAACATTATTGATATGTGAGAATATCCTATCCCTGCAAGTTCTTAGTTCAAAAAACAGACGAAACTTATATTAAAAAGTTAAAGAGTATCTTGCAAGGATATATCACTGCAAAGAGAAGCAGTACTGAAAGCTCACACACAACGTACACATATCCCTTTCAACTTCAGAGAGAGTGAGAGAGAAAAGGGAGAAAGAAGCAGAAAATTAAGATGGAGTGGAGGAACTATTATTTGGATGTGATGCTTGTACCATTAGGATTTCTGATGACCATTGGATATCATGTTTGGTTATGGTATAAGGTTCGAACACAGCCTTCTTCCACCATAATCGGAATCAATACTCATGGAAGACGCTTCTGGGTCCCTGCCATCATGAAGGTACTATATATCTTGTCCATTAATACATTAACAAAATATATTATAATTTGATTGTTTCCATTTTCAGTGACTATTTTTTTTGGTGAAAGCATGTGGAACTAATCTGTGTTCCCAATATTGTCCAGCTTTTCAATTCTATCTTCACATGAGTTATCATATACAATGATCTCTCTCTCCCTCTCTCGGGTAAACACACCCATTTTAGATAAGCTTATTTATAGTTGACATTTTTAATTATGTTTTCCAGAGAGAACATAGTTGTAACATTAAAGTTGCTCTTTTTTCTCTCTCCTAGATTACTTTTCAGAAACTTTTTTGCTGACTGAAGAGAGAGAAAAGAGCACTTTAGTGTTATAACTATGTTCTATCGGGAGAACATAATTAAAAATGACAGCTGTAGATAAGCTTGTCTAAAGTGGCTGTACAAATATATATATGAGGTATGATCCTTTGACACCGGTGTCAAAATTCAAATTTAACACCTTATCTGAGAGCCGTTAGATCAAAAAAGATCAACGGTGTCACATGCTTACAAATCAGAGTCGTTGATTTTTTTTTATCTAATGGCTCGCAGATGAAGTGTCAAATTTCAAATTTGATACCGGTGTCAAAGGATCTATATATATATATATATATATATATATATATAGATAAAGAGTTTCTCTGTTTCTGATATATACTTGTTGTATGAATAATGGATAGGTATTGATATGACCAAGCGATTTTGATTTAAGATCTACCTCTATTTCTTACATGTTTTAGCCACAAAATTTGACGTCACCCGTTTGCATGATCAAAGCCGCAGTGTTAAACTAGTTAACTTGCTAAATGAGGAACTGTGAAAAAGCACATTTTACAAATTAAACGTAACCGTGTCCTTGGAATATAATCATCTTTATTCTTAGTACTTATAAAATATTTTACTATGTGTCAAAAAATTATGATGATTTGGATGATATTATTAAATTAACTTTTCAGATTTTTATAATTTATCTTGTCTTATTTTTTTCAACAATTTTATATCTTTCATGTGGGTTCATCTACCACCGACCCCAATTAACTTAGAATAAAGGTGATGTTGATGTTGATGTTGGTCTTATTTTTTTAAGTTAGTATCAAAGTTAGTATCATTCGCATATTTTTTGTTCGTGACAGGACATTGAAAAGAAGAACATCGTTGCAGTTCAAACTCTTCGTAATATGATAATGGGATCAACCCTTATGGCCACCACGTCCGTTCTCCTCTCAGCTGGCTTAGCAAGTGTCATAAGCAGCACTAACAGTGTAAAAAAGCCACTGAATGATGCTGTCTATGGAGCTCACGGAGAATTTATGGTAGCACTTAAATATGTGACAATCCTAACTATATTCTTATTCTCATTTTTCTGTCACACTCTGTCGATTAGGTCTCTCAACCAGGTGGGCATCCTCATTTGCACACCACAAGATGTCATGTCCATGATTACACCCGAATATTTGACTGAGCTTTTGGAGAAGGGGACTATTTTGAACACTGTTGGCAACAGGCTTTTCTACTCAGCACTTCCCCTATTCCTTTGGATCTTTGGGCCAGTGTTGGCTTTCTTGGGTTCTATCGCTATGTTACCAGTGCTTTACAACATAGACTTTGTTTGAGGAAATGGGAAGGGAAAGATCGTGAAGAATGACAAAGGGAACGATTATGTTTGATGTATTGAGCCTAAGTAACATGAAACAGATAGAAAATATGCGTATAAGTCATTAGGTGCATCATTTACAACTTTTTAAGTTGTGAAGGTGTTTTGTTTGTATCTCTATCTATCTTCTTGGAATTAATTTTTAATAATTATGTTTATGAATAAGAAGTTTGATATGAAAAAAGTGTCTTTTTTCGTCGTCGAACGGATGTATCCTTTCGTGTTGAACGGATGTGTTGTTTCACTATTGAATAGATATCTTTTAAATCGTGACCTTAAGTTCTCTATAAATAAATAGAGAATCGAAATTTTAAAGATGTTTCTCACATTGCATTTGCATTCTTCTACTCTAGTGCGATTGGTCAGGCATAGATTGAGTTCGATGAGGCTATTCAATGTGGAAGTGCTGCCACAAGAATAGAGGTAATATGTTCTATCCTGTGAGACAGTTGTCCACGAATCTTGGGCACCACAGAGAGGGAATATTGTCTTAAGGACACATTATCTAACACTGGGTTCAGATGTTCCCTTGATGCATTCGTTGTACGATACATTTTAACTTTGTGTTATTGCATGTGTCGATTTCTTGTGTGTATTGTTGAAATGATTTCTATAACATAGATTATCCTTTCTCAATGATTTTTAATATCATATGGATAACAATCTTAGGAACATACAATTTGATGTGAATTTAGGAACAATGTTAACAGATGCAGTCCAAGTCTGATTTGGTAAAATTTTGAGACTTGAAGAAAAAGAATTCAAGGAAACACACAATGGGTTGATGTTGGGTATGGTTTATACTTCGCATGTTGATGATGACCCTAGTTGTCGGGGTCAGAAAAAGGCAACTAGGCACTGTTGCAAACTTGTGATTTATTATAATTTTCTTAGCAGTTTGGGCTTGGGCCCATGAATAGCTGCTGTTAGGATTTTCTAATCCTATTTATATTTGCCTTGTAAACCGAGTGACCGGTAACGAGTGGCAATGACGTGAATATAGTACAGACAAGCTAGACGTAGCCTAAACGGGTGAATCAGGATAAATTGCTGTGTCTATTTTCTCTCTTTTTCTTTTTCGTTTTCGATTTGTGTGGTTTCATACATGGAGTGTGTATTTAAACTTAAATAACATGCTGCTGTGTTTTATTTTATAATTTTTTTATATACCTCTTTCTTTTTTTACTTTTTTTTTACTTCAGCCTTAACACAGTAAACAAAATTTTCAACAACAAACACTTTTTTTTGTTCAAAAACTGATGCCTCTGATAATTGGAATTTGTAATTTGGGAAAGAAACTTTGAAATTGGAGTGATCGAGAACAAAACTAGACAGAAACATTAGAAGAAAATTAGGGGAGATCGAAACCTTAACTGCGTTTCTTGATTGTCAAGTAATTCAGATTTTATCTTTTGTTTTGTAACCCAGATTTAATTTAAATTCAAACTCCATTCAAATCTCTTAATTGATTGTCCAACTTAAGCGAAAATAGTGTATTGGTGATTGAAATTTAATTCTTGTAGGAACGATCTCGTATTCAGTACACTTTACACAGTAGACCTCAATTACAGATCAAATGCACTGCTCCACTCAATTTCCAATCAACTGGTTTGGGATGTTCTCCATTGAGCAATAAAATACATTCTTATGTACCTTCAACAACTGCAGAACTTCGTACAATGAATATATGAATAGTTGGGTATGATCTAATCATATAAAAAGACATAATAGTTAACCCTTGTTGCGTATAATCGGCAAGTCCACCGATCGTACCAAGTAATAAAATGATGAGTAGAGTATCGTCTCCATGAGGATTGAGGCACCGAAGTTATTATAACTATTCCTCTCTTGTTGGATTAATAAAAATGGTTTTAAGAACAATTGTGGTTTGTGAAATGATTGATAACAATTCAAGAAAATGTAAATGATTCAAAAGTTCTTTTAGAAATTAAGATCAAAAGATTAAAGGTTGAGAAAATGTTTGAGAAAATATTCTTGTAAAGAGACGTCAACACCTTTATGATCCCCGTCTTGTAACCTGAATTAACATTTACATTTAATTATGCAATTAATCAAACGATTCACTATCTTTTATTTAACTGGTTAAGCCCTAATTCCTTAATGATTTTAACCTTATTAACTCTATCACAATCCTAATCCCTTAGAAATCCCTTTTTAAGTTAAGCCTTTGAATTAGTGAATCTTTCACGTTTGCGGTTCATGTAGTCTATCCCTAGTGTATACATGAACAGTTATCTTACCTATTGTCAGGAATTAGAATTTTAATATTCCTATTGGAAACCCTAACCCTCGCAATCCTAAAAGAGTGATCAGTTCTAGAGGAATTATAAGATGAAGAACAAGGTAAAATAAACTCAATTAACATAGATGAATATAAATTTAACCAAATCACAAGGGGTTCACATCAAGGGTTGTGACCCATACCACAATTATAAAACTAACCAGACATATTTATATCAAGAATGAAAGACAATATAAAAATTCCCCCAAACTCCATAGATGATCGGTGAATCTTCAATGTCCCCAGTGTAGACTTGATGTTGATCCGTCTCCGCCGCTCACGAACATGAATCGAGTGTTTTTCCGCGTTCCCTCTGCCTCCAAGTGCCAAAGACTCTCTTCGAATATCAAAAGTTAATGATTCTGACCCCCAAATGTGTTTTTAAGGGTAAAGAATTCGTGCCCTAAGTGGATTCTTCAAGTGGGCTTAAGTTGGATCTTTCGGGGCGCTTAAGCTTGCTCATTCACGCTTAAGCTTCCTAATTTACGAATGCAGGATTAACGTTCGCGCTTAAGCTCGCTGGAGCGAGCTTAAGCCTACTGAGGGTTGCATGGAAATTTCACCTAGCGCGCTTAAGCTTGCTGGAGCGAGCTTAAGCCTGCTCTTCGAGTCTGAACTTCCTTCTTGGCTCGCGCTTAAGCCTGCTGGAGCGAGCTTAAGCTTGCTAAGGCCAAACAAATTTGCTTATACAGGAGGCTTTAGCTTCCTATTTGGGGTTTAAGCCTGCTTAGGCAGAGGCCATTTGCTAGTTTTAGGAGGCTTTAGCTTCGAATTGGGGGCTTATTTAGCCTGCTCAGGCAGAGGCCATTTGCTGATGTTAGGAGGCTTTAGCTTCGAATTGGGGGCTTAATTAGCCTGCTCAGGCAGAGGCCATTTGCTGATGTTAGGAGGCTTTAGCTTCGAATTAGGGACTTAAGCCCCCTCTCTAACAACTTGATAATCTTGATGAGATCTTTTAAATCTTCTTGTTTTGGTCTTCATCTTCCATATCTTCAATTCTTCCTCCTTTTATCTTCAAATCCCTTCAAAATAGCAAATGTATATCATTTAATTGATAATTCATAAAGTTCATGATTATTGTATTAAAACCCTTGTTTTTGACTTATTCAACTTGATAATTTATATTAATTTAATCTATAAAACTAGATAAACTAAATGTTTATCAACCCTCAGTATAACTGCACACGGAAAAGATTTCCCAATTTGGAAATTAAACCCATTCCTACTATCAATAATTGCACTCAGGGTTTCATAGCAAGATAAAGTTTTTGATTCTTTTAGAGCTTAATCAACCACGACTGAAAAAAAATTCTGATTTTTTCCGGTGCAAACGCACTGGTATTACACTAGTATTTATTTAATAGTTGGGTCCATTCTAATGAGTTTTATTATCTTTTTATTTCATCTAAAATAACCCATCTTAAAACATATTAAATTCTGTAAAATTTCTGACAATTTTTTATTTTTTTTTGAATGATTAGCAATAATACACTTGTTTATAAGTTTTACAATTTACAGGTGATCGACTTCCTTGCTTCGTGTTGCACGAAACTTTAATAAATATTACACACGCAAATCACAATAAATAGCAGATAGTACATTATCAAATACAATGTACATAGACTCAAATTCAACTTGTAAATCATAAAAAACTCAAAGACTAAAACTCACATAGAACTTTTCACACACACAAAAAAAAAAAAAAAAAAAAAAAAAAAAACTTACATAGAACTTGTGAAATAATTATTGCTACCATAATCCCCGTATTCAGGCACATAATTACAAAATCTTCGAGCGATAGGATAGTAACGGAAAACTGAGCAAAGCCTTTGCACAACCTCTTCCACAACCTTTGGAACCAAAATCAATAGAAAAGCACCAAGATACTTGAGGGCATTCACATAAAAATTCCTGAACATGATCAATTTCCTCTGTTCCTTCTGGTTAATATCGAATCTTTTCCTAGCTTTCTTAATCTCGGCATCCAATTTTGGAATTTTGGTAGGCCTAATCGATTTGCTCATCCCATTGAAAAGTTGTGCCACGACTTCATCACGTAGCTCGGTGTGAATGATTTTCTCATGAACCAGCAGCTTCACATCCTCAGGAGTGTCTAGAATAGCACTCATTAATTCAATGTACCTTGTGAAGATTAAGTAACTGGGTTTATTCATTGACTCGTAGGCCACAAGGTTTCTCATGATGACTTCTGAGTTGACATCCAATCTGATACTGGGCAAGTAAAATTGGCACTCTCTGTCATCAAATTTAATGGATGAGATGCCATCTTTAGCAGCTTGGAATTGGATTCCAAATTCATGGAATTCCGTCACAGACGGAGTCGTTACTTCCCCGTGATCATCCGTGGCCGAAATTGTTGACTCTTGAGCTTCTCAGTGTAGTTGGAGAATTCCTTGAACATCTTCTTCGCTGTGGCCACCTTCAATATCTCTATTGCGTGCACCTCGGGACGCCAATGGTGGTATGGACCAAGGCCCACGAATTGAGGGGTGAAGGCTTCTGAATTGGCACTACTCAGAGATTTTGGGACACGGTAGACGCGCACATCTGCATAAATCATTTCTCGAACAATTCTTTAATATTGATGAAGATCATATCTTTGTCAGTGTTGGTATTACTGGTTATTGAGTTTCCCACTTCGTTAGAGATCATGATGATTTTTCTTTGGGCTATACGTTCGATGCATCACCGCCCGGTTTCTTTACTTATATAATAGAGAGAAGGAATAACCAACAGCCCGGTTGACTTATTTCTGTTGTCATAATTTATATCATTATTCCCTATCAGTTGTGAAACTCCTTTGCTAGAAATGGCGATGCAGAGAACCAAATCCGGTGCTCCATTTCTTTTCTTTTCTTTTTAATTTAACAATGATAATTTAATATAAGAAAAAATTACTGTCATTTAAATATATCTTTTAATATTTTTTATGGGAAAACCAGTTAATGCAGATAAGTTATTTGCATTTATTCCCTAAACGACGTCGTTTTGGTATTGAAATCTTAAAAAATTATAAATATAAAGATTAATATAACCCTGAAATAAATTAAAATTATAAAAACAACATGATTTCTGCTCCAAAACGACGTCGTATTGATTTACTGCAAATAACTTATATGTAGTAACAATAGAAAAATTGAACCCATATTTTATTTATAAAAATGCAAAAACATAAAAAAAAGGCAAACAACATGTTTAAATCCAGGCAGAGGATATTTTGCTTACGAATCCAGATCAGATTTGATTTCACACACCATCTCTCTCCCCATAGATGACATGCATGTTAAGAAATTAAGCATATGTAAATGGAATGATTCTTACTCCTAATCTTCGAAACAATGGGACTCTTTGAGATCTGTTTCGAAAAACGGTTTTTTTATTTCAGAAAAAAACAAAAACAAAAACACCACTTTGATAAGATATGTTTTGTAAAAAAAAAAACAAAATTATAACTGTCTTTTTTTATATAATTAAATTTAGAAAACATAAATGAGTTATTTTTATTTTGTTGTTTTGACTTATAACTTTCAAAACAAAACAAAAACATAAAAAACACTTATTTCTTTAACTATTCAACAAAGCATTAAGAACAAAAAAAAAAAATCAGAATACAATCATACACAATAACACACCCAATGTTTTCAGCAGCATGCAAAAGCCCACTCCTCACTATTAGAAATATATATTAGGAAAATATCTCATCAATTAGGCAAAAAAATTTAATTATTATAATTTAAATAAAATTACGAAAAAGTAGTCGTTTGAACCTATTTACGAATATATAGCAACCGGTCGCGTCTTATTTTGCGCGCGATCGGTTGCTCCCCAGCCCCTGACACGTCTTTCAGATAGCGTGACCAAGCGCTTTACCCGCCCAATTTAAGGTGCAATTAGACCAGTGGTCCCCTAATTAAACCCTCTCCTCTCCTCTCCATAGCTCTTCTCCATCATAAACTCCATCTCTTAGATACATTATCACTTGTTTATTCATCCTTTTTGTGTTTTTTGTTTATATATTTAAAAAATGAGTTCAGATTCTAATTATATTCGTGATGTTCTATATTATAATGGTAAAAAAGTGGAAGGTCAACATGGTGTATTTTTTAAGGCAAGAAAAGGCCAACATGTATCAAGAGCAACTCAACAATTGATGAACTGCATTAGAAAATCCATAAAAATTAGGTCTCTAAGGTAACCAATCTATCACTCTTGTTACGATAAGATGATGATCCAAAGATCAATACATTGGTTTGCAAGTTGTGGATGATGAAGACATGAATATGGTAAAGGAAGAATTCTTCAACCAATCAAAGAAAGATTTCTAAGAGTCGTATGTGGATATTGCCGAAACAAAGGGTGTTGTTTTATCCATCAGGTCGGTTGCTCTCAATTCTCCACATAATGTATTATCGTATGTTGCTCCAGTTGTTAACATGCCTGAGGAAGATGAAAATGACTTTACTTGGGTTATGGAAGAGGATGGTGATGATGACGATGACGATAATGAAAATATTGCAATGGAGGATTGTCTTCTTGCAAAGGATGCTAGTGCCTCAAATATTGATGAGGATCGTGATGTGGGTGCGACTTAAATCAATAGGCATATTAGAAGTACCAAAGCATAATTAAGTATGAATAAAATCCCTATGCATATATTATAAGTCACTATAATTGTTTAGGTCATTAACAATTTCCTAGGATACTATTATAACATGTATATTATTGTAATTTAAAAATATAGAAAGCAAATATTAAGATTTATTTGAATGATAGAATTTTGCTGTGCAAAAAACTCAAAGAGTATTCAGACATAAATTTAGAGAGAAGTCAGAGCAAAATCTTAGATACAAGATAAAAAGATAAAGTGAAGTGAAAAAGTGAACGGGGTATATATAGAGGAGCTAGGTCGCTTGTCGCGCCTAAAATAAGGAGTAGCCAAGCCCTTGTCTCGCCTAAATGTGGGCGTGACCAGTTGCTATTGATTCATAAATTGGTTTAAAAATACAATATTTTCATAATTTATTATTTATTTTATAATATTTAATTTTTTTCCCATCAATTATGCTAAATAATAACTTTTGACAAAATTAGGTAATCTTTTTTAAATATTAAATTTTAAATTAAAGAAATACAAAAATGTTGCATATTTGAAACCTATTTACGAATACGTAGCAATCAGTAGTGCCCAAAATTGGGCGCGACACACTCAGGTATGACATATGGCACAAAATTTTCAATAACTTTACCGTAAAATTTCGGAAGGTTATAATTTTTAACTCAAGTGTCCGAATTAAGCTTTTTTTATTCCGAATAATTTTCAAGATCTACGTATTGACAAATACTCATAAAATATAATATTATTAAATGTGCGTAAGTTTTTTAAATTAATATTAATTTTTTATCGCATAATATAAATGTTTTCATTCAACTGTTATTATAATCTTTTTCGGGATGCATTTACTGGAAGAATTGAATATTTGACTTGGCTAATAATGGCTTTTATAATTATTATTTTTTTATAAGGGGCAAAGTCCCAAGCTTTTATAATTAATTAAACTATGAGAAATTTGTGTCTTGGGGAAAAAAGGGAAACATGTCTTGTCTTTACCAACTTTTCACAATGATTTTAAATTCCAGCAAGACATTTTTTAGGGGCATAAATATAATATTATTATAAATAAACGTAAGCTTTTAAAGGGAGGTAGCCAATGGCATTAACGTTTCTTGGATTTTTCAATTTGCCTGTCCCTACAATTGTTATCCTATGAAAAAATAATTTCGGACATGACGTGTGTTATGTAACTCTTTCTACGTAGATAATAGTAAACAAAGACGACCAACGTGAAATATTTTGTTGACTTTATCAATTGGTGACTTTTAAAACGGACAAGGGCAGTCTAAATTAGTTTAACGGCGGGTCCTTATCTATAATAAATTCTAATATATTTACTTAACAGGGGATAAGGTGCATTCTAATATATTAAATTAATTCTAATGAGTGGGATCTTATCTAAGAGTAGCATATATAGGAGAGAACAGAAATGCAAGTATATGACAGAATATCCATAAACATAGATACATCATGTGAATATCTTATTATCAGTCAAATGGTACATGGAATCCTACAAATGAATATGCTTCAGAGTTGGGATATTTGCTGTCCTGATTAAATCGGTTTTCAATTAAAAATTATTCGATTCAATTTTTTTGCTTTAATTATTTAATCATTCATTTGATTTTGATTTTTTTTTAAATCCGTTCCAATTCAATTTTATTCCATTTAAATTGAATTGATTTTTTAAAAAATTTAAAATTTCAACCATAGAAATCGTTAGTTATACTAAAATAAACTCATACAAAGTTATTGAAAAAATTAAGTATTCAAATAAAAACAAATCTTAAAACTCATGAAAAATTAAAATAGATTAATAAATAATAAAATAATAAAATAAGATGGTTTACTATCAGTAACATCCAAGATCCAAGTTTACAAATTCTAAGCCACCATCTTTCAAAAATAATAAATACAGAATAATTGGCTCGTTAATTTTGGATTGGATCGATTTTCATCAATCATAAACGGAAAATTGATCTAATTCAATTAAAATATACTTAATTAAAGGACTAACATAAGAAAAAAAATTGAAAGAAGAAATAAATGGCAGACTGGTATTTAAGAAAATTAAACTGAATTGGAGTTAAAATTAAACTCAAATGTTACATCCCCTTGAAAGAGGGGATGTAACATTTGAGTACATGGCCACATGGGTTACACGTGGCATTTTATTTTATTTTTGTTATTTCTGTCTATCTTGGAAATTCTATTGCATTGGTATAATATTAATATATATATATATATATTCTTTCATTTCATAAATGCGTTTGCCCCTGATGGCTTTTCAATTTTTCTATAGACTCAAATAATGGGGTTGTATGTGAACATGTTGAACTTGAAGGTTTATCATCAGAAACGCGGAAGCGCATCGCACTGATGTGATGAGGAATGAAGAACACCGCTTTGATTACCTGGGATGAAGAAGTGAGCATGACAATTCCTCACGTTCAGTTCTCCTTCTCTAGTCTCATGATCTGCAGCAACGCACCACGAATGGTCACAAAATCCGCTCTACGGTTGATCTTCCAGGCTATGACTCAAGGGGATCAGGGAGTCGTGTGGGCAATCGTTCAGATGATGAACGTCTGCCTCTTGGAGTGTTTCTGATGCATGTTACCCTAGGAGGCACAAGTGGAGAAAAAGGTCTTTATATACCCTGACCAATCCCATTAACCCTAAGCTTCATGGGTTAATTGGTCTTTGGGCTCACT
This sequence comes from Gastrolobium villosum, assembly GCA_032173675.1. Taxonomy (NCBI): domain Eukaryota; kingdom Viridiplantae; phylum Streptophyta; class Magnoliopsida; order Fabales; family Fabaceae; genus Gastrolobium; species Gastrolobium villosum. The sequence goes on along the minus strand of JAVKPL010001303.1, from coordinate 7,729 downwards.
CTCACTAAAGCCATTGGGCTTAGTGAAAAGAGCATACCCAACAATCTCCCACTTGCTATTTTGGACACAAACTTGAGTTCATAAACCCAAGACTATGTAGCCCATAAGCCATCATCATCTGATTATACAAACCATCCCTTGTCTCAAGCTAGCCTGGGGATCTACCATTTGTCACTCATCAAGGCTCCTGACAATCTTTGAAGGATTATCTAATTCGGCGCTACTCCACTAAAAGCCCGAACGTGAACTCCAAGATTAATGACCTTTATAACATGAATATGCATCGCCTCTTTGTAGAATGTCTATAATTGATTGACAAGTTTTCTGTAACTCAATCAATTATTTATTCCCTTGACTATGATAGTTTCTCTAATGGATTACATGCACTGGCCAGTGTCTTTAATATCCAAGTACCGAAACATATCAAGGGGACATATCCTACAAACTCCATGTTGTTTATCTCATAAATATCGATAATCAAATAATTTCACTCCCAAAATACTGAGTTATTGGCCGTCAATAGATCAAACCTCACCCATTGGTAAATCAAAGAATGAAAACTATTTGACTACCTATTTATAATAAACTCAGGATTAAGAGCAATTACATAACTATAGTTAACTGGAGATTTGATACCTTATGACAGAAAACAACCTTAATCAAATCTCACCTTGATCCTTTCAATGTGAATGTTAATTCACACCAATATTTTATAATGATTCGGACAAAATCATTTCATAAAATATTGCAGCCTAAATAAAGTGCCCAACTTTATTTAATAGTCGTGAATCTATTCGTCAATTGTGAGAACCTATGATCATGTCCTCCATGAACGTATCCATATGATCATATACTCCACAATTGATCCAGACCTTGATGTTTGTAAATAGTGTGCAAAATAAATAATACCTTATTTGTAAAATTCAGAAAATGATTATATTATTTTATTGTCTTACTCCAAGAGCACAATGAACCCAATATCTCTCACTCGCTTAATGCAAGTTTGGGATCCTCCTAAGACCCGAAAAAGTAATATGCCTCTTGAACACAAGTTCAGGCAAACTCTCAGTAACTGGGTCTACAAGATCCACCTCTAATGCTATCTAAGTTTAGTGAAAAACTCATAGCTTAAGGTTGATTTCTTGAGTCAACATCCACTTGAAATAACTGAATCTGTGAAAACTCAGCTTTTCAAGACTCCCACTAGAATATACTAGCACATAATCTCTCGTTCTCCAAAGGTACTTGAGTACATGCTTAACAATAATCTAGTGTTCCTCTATATCCAAAATGGTACCATCTCACTACTCCCACTACGTGACAGATGTCTAGTTTAACACTCAACATGATATGCATGAGACTACCTTTGCCAAAACATAAGATATCCTGCCCATGCCTTCTTCCTTTTCAGAAGTCTTTGGTTACTCCTTAGAAAGATGAATTCCACATCTGAGAATTATAATTATTCTTTTAGAGTTCTCATGTTGAATTTTGGCAAGAGTTTTGTCAGTGTAAGTAGTCTTAGGTGATGCCAACAACTTATTCTTCCGGCCACATAAGAGTTTTAAACCAAGAATATAATTGGCTTCTCCAGTACTTCCATACCAAAACATTAACTTAGCCAACTTTTTATGCTTGATATTACCTCCACATTATTTCCAATAAGGAGCATATCATCTACATAAAGTACCAGAAAAGCTACTATCTTCCATTGGATCCTTTACATACAAATACACATCATTCATCAAGTTTCTCTAAAAATCAAAATTTTGATAACCTAATCAAAACTGATGTTCCAAGATCTGGATGCTTGCTTAAGTCTATGAAATAGACTTTCACAACTTGCATACTGTGTGTTTCTGCCCATTTGCTATAAACCCTTTTGGTTGTTGTATGTAGATATCCTGACATCCAACTCCCAAAATAAAATCTCATAATTGAAACTTATAGCAACCAAGAGAATCTGGATAGACTCAAGCGTGGCATCTGGCAAAAAATGCCTCCAAGCTAGCTTTGAAGGTTTGCACCTTCCTGTCCATCCTCTCTTTGTCTTTTATGTCCACATGCACCTTGTGGGTTCTACCCCTCTTGGTGTTTTTACTAGGACCGAACGGAGTTGAAATACAAGTATTTCATCTCATTATTCATAGCTTGAGCAACACTTGATCCACACTTGATCAACAACATCTTCTAGTGCATTATCGTAACTAGTAGGATCAATGTCACTCAACAAGAGACAACGTGAGAGTTAACAAGGTTCTCTCCCACTACGAATGTACTGCACACTAGACTTTGAGTATTTATAGGTAAAACAACGCGTGGGTCAAATGGTGGATCTTCAATTTCTTGAGGATCCGTTTATCCTTGATATTGTTCCTTTACATGTGATACTAATATTTCTACTAGTTTCACTTATATATTATCATGTTAAATTTCCAATTACGGTTCTCTTGTTTGTTCACCTAGAGATATATCTATCCCCTCTTGAACAATCAAGGGAACAATGGATGAAACTTCTAGAGATTCTGGAAATTCTTGATCTGAGATAAATCTCATCAAGAATAACCTAACTTAAGAGCTTATAATTTCTCATCTAATCCTCCTTTATGAAAATCATATAAGTACTCACTTAGATTATCTTGTCTTTAAGACTAAATAAGAAATCATCCCTTGTTCTCTTAGGGTAGCCAAAAGATATGCACTCTTCCATACAAGATTCCATCTTATTTGACTGCTGTTATAGGACGTGTGCCGTAGCACCCTAAATCCGAATATGGTTTGATCTGGGCTTGCACCCTTTCCATAATTCTTTAGGTGACATTACAACAAAACTTGATGGAACTAAGTTAAAAAGGTACATTTTCTTCTCCTAGGCATCTCCCTTGAACAATATTGGCAAAGATGAATAACTCAACATGATTTTTACCAAGTCTAGAAATGTTTGATTTTTGCATACTGCAATTTTATTCAACTAACGCATTCCTAGAGTTGACAGTTATAAAACTATCCCCTCTTAAATCAGGTAAGACCTGAACTTACCAGACAGGTAGCCAAACACTAAAGTGTTTTGATTTGAACTCCTAAATGCTTTTCTGCCTCAAACTTAAAACTCTTGAAATTTTCCAAAAGCTTTAGACTTATAGCGCACTAGGTTCATCTGTCCAAATACAGAGCAAACATTCATATAATGAAGTAATCATCACCTCTTCTGGTCTGAACGCTAATTGGTCCACATACATTAGTATGAACCAGTTCCAGTTGAATAGTTGCGCAAACCTTTTTTTTTTTTTTTGCCCTTATAGGATTTCTTGGTCATTTTACCTTCCAAATATGACTAACATGTAGCTGTTAGTTACAAGATTCTTGGATTTTCAGTCAATCTTTTAACTAATTCATGTTTCCTACTTGAGATAATGTGACTTAATCGCAAAAGCCAAAGATATGTATCATTTGAAACTTTTATTTTTTTGGTGAAAATCCTTGTTCATCATCCTTTCCATTCAACACAAAAAATCTAGGGGGGTATAGGACAAAGGTAATAAAGACTATTTAAACAATGTACCAGAACAAACAAGATGAAGATGAACTTCGAAATGTAACTGAGGAATCAATTGCATTGTCAAGCCATGTTTTAATCAAAGCAACTAACAATAATTGAATTCTTCTTTAAATCTTGAATAAATAAACAGTCACCTAAAACCATAGTCTTATAAATAACTTGTCCTACTGCAAAAGCAGACACAAGTTCCCATTTTTAAGCTTAAAATATCTATGTCCATTGCTGATAGGTATGCCATGTTTGAACTACTGCGAAGAGTAACAAACATAATCAGAGATTCCTGAATCAATAATTCGGTCACTGATCAGGCCTTGATATGCCCATGTCTGGTTCTTTTCATCACTTCTGGGCAATTTTTCTTTCAGTGTCCCTTCAGTCTGCACTTGAAGAACTTGCCTTGCGGTTTCTGCATAGCAACTGGTTTGACAACTGATAACCAAGTTGTTTTGTTCTTGTTACCACCCTTGGGTTTCCCTTTGGATTTAACAAGATTCTTAGCAAAACCTGCACCGACTGCATTCTGTCTAGCAGAGCTGCTAGACGCAGCAAACATGTCATTAAGAGTCTGAAGCATTTCTACTCCACTCTTAATCATGTACATTTGCTTCTGCAAGTATTTGAAAAGACTGACAATAATATAGCAGCGAATTACCTTATATGTCATTTCCCAATCTGAGAAATGCATCTTAGTTTCCTTAGACGCATCCTCTGCAGGTTGTTATGGCCCTCGCATTGTCAGGACAAATTTTAGCTTCCATGTTTTAGAACAATATCAAAAATTTGTTTTTCACTTATTCATAGTTGGTACCATCTAGAGGTTTTTGACTCAAAATCATTTCTAAGATATTTTCTGAAAAACATATAAAGCACACAATTACAAACAAATAATGCAATAAACAAATGAAGTGCAAGTAGATTCTCATAACTACTCTTGGTTATTGTTAACAATCCTTCAATTTTCTTTACAAGGCTTACGATGGGCAAGTCACTTGTAAAAACCAAAATTGTTATTTGGGCCTTTAGTGCCATTGCCAGAGCCTCGATGGGAAGGTTAGCAATTTTACCAAAGTTGAATGTAATTAACCATTGTTTAATTTCAAAATTATCCTTAGTGTCTAAGCATTGCCGATGATGGGTCGTGTTACACCCCGTATATATCCGGTAATGTTATCATACTATCGTATTAAGCTGCGTTTAATTAAAAATGCGGAATATCTTTTTATTTTCAATTATGATGTCATTATTACCAACTTGCTTATTGATCAATTAATAAAAACATTGCCTGAATGTAATTGTAATAAAACAGCTAACTGAAATACCTCATTAAATAAATAACATAAGCATAAGTCTCTAGTCACGGAACTACAACACGTAGACCGGACCAACTATCAGTTTATACAACTTATCTAAAGTGCTAACATACAGTGACATGGACAAACCCCAAGCTCACACAAATAAGGCAACAAAGCCCAACATCAGTCTCAACATCAACAACGTAATAATAAAGGTGCAGAAAACATAAACAACATCTAATCCAGTCATGCTATCATCAAAACAGTAATAACATAATCATCAATCAAGCTCTGGCCTCTTTCCGCGAGAGAATTACTCAGCCCCCATACTACCTGAACCTGAAATAAGCATTCCCCAAACGTGGGGTGAGATCTCTAAACAAGAAATCTCAATAAGACTAGGGGTCCTCAAGGATCTTCCACCCCAAGCTCACTTACATGTGCAATATAAGTTTAAAAGCAGTTCATCATCATCCGTTCTAAAACAGTGCAATGCAGCATATAATCATGTCATATGTGTCAATACTATTCTACTGGCCAGAGAAATGCATGAATACGTCTATCTCCTACATATAGTGCAAGACGCCACTTGCATCCATCCCGGATTACCGTATTGTATGACGCCACATACTCAGGCTTACCGTCAAGATGGAACAACACATGCATATTAAAATCCATTACATGTAAAGTTCAATCAACATTTCATATATCCAAAAGCATGTAACACAGCATGCATAAATCATACCCCCATGGGACATGGTGGAACCACAACATGGCTAAACCGAGGACACGAAAGCTTACCTTGCAAGCTAACACCCAAAGCCAAGAGTCCACACATCAAAGTCCAAACACAGCAGAATCACAATCTGTTATGGACCAACACTATATCACAATCTTTCCTTTACGTTTTACGTGTTAAGGCTCCATACAAAGCCATAAGCCTTTAATCACTTGATTCTGACTTAGTTCATTAATTACAGAAGTTGCCACTTCATCAATCTATGGTCCACAAACCCCCAATAGCCTACTGTATGCACAGTAAAGCTACTGTTCTTCAAAATCCCAGAATATTCGGATATTCCTCAGGGACATATCCGGATATGCAATATCTGGATATCTTACCGGCCATATTCAGATATACAATATGCGGATATCCACATCCCTATATCCGGATATCCAACATCCAGATACCATATTCAGATATCTAATATCCGGATACCATATCTGGATATCTAATATCCGGATATCTGTTTGACAAATATCCGGATATTTCACGACAGAATGCAGTTTCTGCATTTCGTGAAGATATCCTTTCAAAGTTCCATTTTTAACACTTCAAAACGTTAAAGCATGCATTTTTATACCCTCTTAGGTTAACATACCAGTTGGTTACTTACTTAACCCATTTACATGCAAAGATGACATGTTTAAACCCTTAAAACACAAGATTAAGGTTAGGCAACTCACCAAAGGTTCAAAACAGAGAAGGGAAGTGCTCTTGGAGCTCTTACAACAGCTCCTAAGTTCTGGCTTGAACACAGAACGAAAATACACTACAAACTTGTTCCTTTATGCCAAAAGGTGGCTTCTTGAAGCTCAAGAAGCCAAGAACAAGGTCTCACAACCCAAACTCAAAACACACAGCCCCAAAAACGTCCCATAAACAGCAAGCATGAACTCAAAATGCTTCACCACTTCCTCACAATGCTCACAAGCTTAGTGTTTACAACTCTCAAGAAGAAAACTTACAACAAATGTGACTTCTTGGTCCTTTTCATGAGCAAAGGCCAAGACTTTCAAGAGGAGAAGAGAAGGCTGAAGAGGAATCAGCAAAAGACTCACGTAGAGGCTGAGTATGGCCTAGGGCTTTGTGCCTAAAGTTGTATAAATAGGCCACATGGCCATTAACTCGCAGTATAAGCATTAATAGCTATGCAAAAGATTTTAATCTCAAACTTTGGAATCTTAACCTACTCAATTTTACAAGAATTATCATATTTTTATTTTATTTTTCGGAGCACCTTTCCGGTACGCGCTTTTCCATAGCCACTATCATTTCTGGCATCAGATCTCATTATTTTGACTTGAAACTCGTTTTACAAGTCCTACATAATATTCTAGTAATTATCATGCATTCGTTATAATTTTCCGGGATACTTTTCCGGTACGCATTTATACCGAGTAGCAGAACCGGTATCTGCACTTTTCTTCCGAAAAGCGACTTTCAGCATTCTTACCCACTAATTATAATTATTAAAGCCTCATAATAATTATTATGGTCAATTATGAGATCATTTCCTAATTATTACAATTAAATCATTAATTATCTTAATTAGCGTGTGGGTTCTACAGGTCGTACAATACTTTACTAAAATTTTGAAATTACTAAGATTTAATCTAGTGAAATCTGATTATCCTTATCTGATGGGGCTTCAGCGAAAACCATTTCACTAATAAACCCACAAATGGAGCCCGCATGTTTTAAAATTAAATTTTTAAAACCTTCACCCATTCAACATTTTTGTTTGAGATTTTTCATAAGCCATGTCGAATTCATTGTTTAATTTCAAAATTATCTTTAATAACTTAGTATTATCGATGATGGGCCGTATAATACTTTATTAAAATTTTGTAATTATTAAGGCCCAATAAAATCCAATCATGCTTATCCGGTGGGCCTGCATGATTATTTTATTGATAGGCCCACAATGCGCCTGGAGGTTAAATTAATTTTTTAATTTAAATCTCCTCACATAATTATTTAGGTGCAATCTAATAAAATCCAATCATGTTTATCCGATGGGGCCTCACATGATTATTTTATTAATGGTCCTATACTGCGCTTGAAGGTTAAATTAATTTCTTAATTTAAGCAATT